>VMDO01015290.1:0-51627 GCA_007922755.1 Pedetes capensis | reverse complement strand
TAAAAATTTCCAATTAAAAATAAACAGAAATAAAAAGTTAAAAGATCAAAAAACAAAAACAAACAAACAAAAAACCTGCCATACGATCCACCTATACCACTCCTAGGAATATACCCAAAGGAAGATAAGTCATCATACCACAGGGACACCTGCACTTGCATAGTTAATGCAGCAGTCTTCACAATTCCAAGGGTATGGAATCAACCCAGATGTCCATCAACAGAGGACTGGATTAAAAAATTGTGGTATACATACATAATGGAATATTACCCAGCAATAAAGAGGAAAGAAATAATGTCATTTGCAGCAAAATGGATAGAACTGGTGAACATCATCTTAAGTGATCTAGCCCAGTCCCCAAAAGAGAAATACTATATGTTCTCACTCAAATGTGGGAGCTAAATCTAAGCCAAAGGAAGAAACAAATCTATACATATGTTTGGTTAATTGGTAGGTGCCTTCAAGTTGAGTCCAACTCATAACAATCCTTATAGGGTTTTTAATGGCTGATTGTTTCAGGATTGCTTTGGGAGTGGATTACCATGTCCTTCTCCTATATACACACATAGATATAAAAAATGAACAATAATAGTTATCTAAGAAAGGAAAAAGTGGGGAAAATATGTGGTAATCTACTCCCCAAAACAACCTCAAAACAATCAGCCATTAAAAGCCTTATGAGGGTTGCTATGAGTCAGATCCAACTCAATGCACTTAACAACAAGAAGGTAAAAATATAAGCAAAGTTGAAAGAAGGGTGGAGGGGATCTGTTGGTGGGGAGGACAGAGATAGGGAAGGCAAAAGAGGAAGGGAAATAAAACAGAAGGGAAAAGAGGGAGAGGAAAATCTCAAAATATATGATGCAGAGCCGGGTGTGGTGGAGCACTCCTGTAATCCCAGCAGCTCAGAAGGTGGATGCAGGAGGATCACAAGTTCGAAACCAGAGGCAGTCTGCATAACTTAGCAAAATTCTGTCTCAAAAAGTAAAAAAATGGGCTGGGGGTGCTGCTCAGTGGTCCAGCACTTGCAAAACATGCAAGCATGAAGCCATGGGTTCAACTCCCAGTACCAGAAAAAAAGTATATATATGTATGTATATGTATATATGTATATATGTGTGTATATATATATATATATATATATATATATATATATATGCTGCAACTACATGAATACATGGGAAATATGGTTCTGTAAAACATGTAAGATGATGAATGGGCAAGCAAAAGTGATGTAATAATTGCATAATGGATACAGTAAAAGTCTTATTACTCTGTATCTTACCAACATTTATAAATAAAGAAAAAAAAGATCTATAGAATGAGCTTCCCAATGCTCCCCTTATGTATTCACAATATAGAAGACCATGGCCAACACTGCTGCTGTGGCTACCCAGTAGGGACCCACTTCATCTCTCTTGGCAAAGGTTTTTGCTGTCCCTTTATAAATTTTCCTTTGCTCTTGCTTGTTTTGGTTATCTGTGCATTTATTCCTATGTCCATAGACCCAGGAGCCCAGCACCCAGCACCTGAAAAAGACTTTCGTCTCAAGTCTTGAAAATAAGATTTAGGGCATTTATTTCTGTAATGTAAAGACATCCCTTTTATTTCTTGCCTCACCACCTTATTATCATACTTCATTTAGCCACATCCAGATGGTGTTCTTGAAAAATGCTATTGTTCCATAGTCTTCATAAAAGTCCTTTATGCCGTAATCAGCAAACAAAAGGTGTTTAACCTTAAAATAAATGTTTTCATTATATGGTCATATTAGACATTGGCCCTCTCAGTGTGGGGCACCAGCCAGGATTTCGGAAGCAAGGAACACAGGAAGACAGTGGTATAGAGGGATAGAGGGCAGGATCACTTGAGTAGATATATGATGTTGCTGATAAAAGGTTAATCTGATTCACGTGAGTCCTCAGGAATGAGCCCAGGAATAAAGGAAAAAACAGAATTCCTAAACATGGTAGAGATTTACCATTTGATAGGTATATGTGTAACACATAATTGAGTTGGTAGGGAAATGACAAAATTGAATAATGTAGGTCTTGTGACTATGTACATCTCTAGAAAAAATTCCACAGTCATCTCATGTGTTCGTCTTGTTATTTTCATTTTTTTGGCCTTGGATGTTTTTCAAATTTTTCTATGCTTTTCCATCCTTACCTTTACTTTCCATACCTTTCCCTCATTTATTCTTCTATTATTTCTCTTTCTTATTAAATTTCTCTCTCCTTCCTCTAGATCAGCTTATTATAGCTAAAGATATAATCTGGGGGCTTTATTTTCCACTCCATTGCACACTTATCTTATAACCTGGAACAAACTGCAGCACTTCATACAAATGCTTGAGTGTCAGAGCTGCACGGAAACTTTTAGGATAATTTACTCTAATGTTCTCTCTCATTTTACCGAATGGGAGAAGACAAAATTAAAGCTTAGAGAGGTGAAAAGAGTAGCCTAATGTCAGGCAGTTTGTGAGTAGCAGAACCAAACTGAATCCAGACATCCTGGTGACTATTTCAGAACACATAATAGTGGGCCATTCAGCTTTATATGATGTGAAAATCATATGATGGGAAAATAGGAGAAAAAATACCAATTTAATGTTCCTATTTAAAGAGAAGTATTTTAAAGAGCAAAGTTAATACTGGCATACCTATTTGGGAATTGAAGTCATAATCAAATATTTATCTATTGACATTATTAGGTAAAATATTAAATAAATTCAAATGCTAAATGAATTCAAACCCATATCAATACAATAATGAAAATAATCTTATTTATTTATTTATTTATTTAACTCTACTAAGGGGCTAAATCACACTACTTTTGCAAACACTATCACTGATCTACACCCCAGCCCCTTTTTTAATTTTTATTTTGAGACAAATTGTCACTAATTTACACAATCTGCCTATGGCCTCAAATCTACAATCCTTCTGTCTCCACCTCCTGAGTCCCAGTGGTGATAATAATGAGCCACCCCACCCAGCCAGCCTCATATTTTTAAATGTTTTATTTATATGTTGCCTTACTGTTAACTATTTTATAGAGAAGTATTAATCAAAACAAGATAAGATTTATCAAAATGAGTAAAGAAACTCGCCCGTTCAGACTGGTGGAAAGACACATGTGATCTACCCTTCCCTACCATTCAAAATTACCAACAGCAAAAAGGATGAATTCATCAATGGCAGTAGCAATTAACATTAGCATTGAATAATCTCCTAGGTATCAGGGGAAATTTGAGTAGTTGACCTTGGAATAAAGGCCTAAAGCATAAAGTATGATCTTTCCAAATAACCTCAACAATAAAAAAGTGATGGGCTATTTGAATCCAGGAGTCCTTCCCTTTCAACATGGATTTACTATTGTCAGGCAAACCCTGCTTCTTCCCTTTCCTCAGTCTTCACAACCCACTTGTTTGTCACTTTTGGGGTGCTACTATTATCAAAAATATAATGTGGCTGGTATATAAGACTTTCCACCCTTGTGGCCAAATACTTGACCAAACCACCTACAGAGAGGAAAGATTTATTTTGCTCATGGTTTCAGAGGTTTTAGAGCATTATGATTAAGGGGGTGGCAGAGCAGCTCACACATCATGGTGGACATGAGGCAAAGCAGAGCAGCAACAGCAAGAGATGGGGATGAGATAAAACTCCAGGGACACATCCCCAGTGGATCACTACCTCCAGCTAGGCCCCACCTTCCACATTTCTACCACTTGCTAATAGCCTATTCAAATGTTGAATCCATCAATGGAGTAAACCATATATTAAGGCAGAGACTTCATGATTTAATTATCTCTGAAACATTCTCACAGAAGTACCTAGTGGTATGTTTCACTAATCTCCTAGGTTATTCTCAAGCCAATCATGTTGATCAAGATTAACCATCACAGCTAGTGTGAAAAGGAGAAGGAAGCTCTTTAAATTTAGTGATATAAAGTTAAACATAATCATAAGGAAATAAAAATACATCTTTTGGACACTTCAGTTTAAAAAAGGTAAATTATTCAGTCACAGCTTAATATCTGAATATAAGAATCATATTTATAACAAAAAGAATCAAATTAAATCCCATATTTCTGTACATTAACATCAAACAGGAATACTAATTCAATGATGAATAAATAGCCAAGGGTAAAACCATAATATTGAGAAATTAGAAAGCATCCTTACTTTAAAAATTGCAAGAATGATTTGACATGTACATTTTGTACACATGAAAATAGAACATGAGTACAGAAGACTAAAAATTTCATGCTTCTACATCATAAACTATCATGAAAATGTGGTCAAGCTAATGTGAAAATCACTTGGGCAACACTATTACCAAGAATATAGTCAATGTTCATATATAAGTAACACACTTGTAACATTTCTTGCCTTTTATGTGTGTGTGCGTGGTACGGAAAGCTTGGACCCAGGGCCTCTCCATTCTAGGCACGTGCTCCATCAATGAGCCATGCCCCCATCTCTTTTTTTTATTTTGACATAGTGTCTTACTAAGTTGTATAGGCTACATTTGGCCTTGAACTCATGATTTTTCTCCTTCATCCTCCCGAGTCACTGGACTTAGAGGTATGAACTACCACATCCATCTTTATCTTAATTTTAATTCCTTCCTCAAATTCTGTGATCTTTCTATCTGGGATTTCTTTTTCCTCTCTGAATAAATCTTGTTGTTGTTGATATTTTATTTTTTTGTTAGTGATGGTTGGCAATAAATTCCTTTTTGTCTAGAAATTATTTTAATTTGCATGTACTTTATTTTTCCTGTTACAGTTATTACTTTTTGGTGCATCTTAAGGATATTTTATTTTTCCTTATTTTTTATTATTTCTAATGAGAAGTCATTTGAAAATCTATGTGGTTTTGCAGGTGGTGAGATTTCACTTTTGTAACATTGAAAATGCTCTCTTTTATGTGGGTTTTTCAGCAGTTTTACTAGCTTGCCTAGGAGTATGTGTAATCATGGTAGCTAGCATTGTGTAGCCTTCTGCATTTTTTCTCAAAGACTTAAATAATACTTATCCACCCATCTTCTCAGAGTGTTGAAACCAGCGATACTCCTTTGAGTCTATCTTCAGGATTTTCTTTAGAAGAAAGTTACCTGCTTCGAAGTGTGTGGGAAGGTAATCACATGCAATGCTGATAGATTCAGATATGTAAAGGCCTTTCCCTCATCCCCCAATTCAGAACAAATCTGAATGGCTGTTCCTATTGTAGAAATGCCCATGGGATTACTTGAGAACTGTAAAAAATCCCTTGATATTCAACTTTTCATCTGGCCAGTCCTGCTTACTCCGTTCTTGCACCAGTTTCCTACCCAAAACAGTCCTTGATAGACTTCCTATATACATTTATCTCAGAATCTTCTTCTAGGATAACCTGAACTACAATGGTATGGGCGGGGGGTTATTTATTTGTTATTGTTTTGTGTATTTACATTACTTGTGTATTGTAGTGATTCTTCATTCTGTGTCCTAATGTCTCATCAATTTGGAAATGAGTATACTAGTAAAACTTTAATATTTACCCTTCTATAGTCTTTTTCTGCTGCCCAACTAGAAATACAAACATATAATCAAATTTCATCATCCCCCCATATATATGTGTATATATAATATACATATATATCACATTACATTACACATATGTAATACACATTACATTCACATATGTAATACACATGACATATACAAATCTATGTATATATGCATAATATTTTTCTGTATACTTCAGTGTGGATAACTTCTAGTCATCTTCTAATTCCTTAACTATATGTGGTTATATCAAACTTTAAAAGTTTTTGTGATTAAAAATAGATTACACAAAAATGGATAACCAAATTGTTTTCAAGTGTATTCATGACAAAATTATTATTTTGGATAAGAACTACAAAAACAGGAGAGGATAAATAGGGAAGTAGTTTTCTTCCAATTAAACTGTCCTTTGGCAAATTTACCCAAATGTCATTTTTAACTTCAGAGAGGATCAAATATAAAAATTTAACAATAGAAACCAAACATACAAAAACTATCACATGCATTCTTTTTAAAATTCAAACAACATGAAAATCTATAGATACAGAAAGACATTAACTTTGAAGAGGAGGGGAAGTTATAATTAAGAAAGAAGCACATGAGGGCTTGTGGAGTTTGGGCAAAACTGTTTCTTGATATGAGTGTTAGTAACATGGGTGCCTAGTTTGTAATCATTAATTGAACTGCATATTTTTGTGCTCTTTTGAGTATATATTTAATGAAAACATGTTAAAGATAAAAGTAGAGAAAATGATAAAGTATCATATATATGACAGAAAATATCTCTGTCATTTATGGAAATTTAATTGGGGGAAGTCAGGCTCTTTAGACTAATAAATTGAAGAGTAATTATTTAGAAATTTTCCCATAATAGTTTCCTATTCAATGTCACTTTATACACTAAATTGAACTCAAGATAGATTAGATGTAAATGTAAAATGAAACATATGATAAGGGACTAATATCTAGAATATATATAACTTAATAACAAAAATAATAAAAATAATCCAATTAAAAAATGAGCAGTTGACCTAAATAGACAAAATACAAATGGCAAATGGGTATATGACAAAATATTCCACATCACTAATCATCATGGTAATGTAAGTGAAAACCATATGTCAATGTGAGTCAAAACCTCATTATAGTTAGAATGGCTGTTGTAGGAAAAGATAAACAAGTGATAGCAAGGACCATTCTCTTCATCACACAGATGAATAGAATGTAAATTAGTACAGCTATGATGGTAAAGAGTATTAAAGTTATTCAAACCACTAAAAATAGAACTACCATGTGATCCAACACCAAAGCCGATAAAATCAGCATGTTAAGGAAACATCTGCACTTCCAGGTTTCTTGTAGTGAGGCAGAAGGGGGCCAGATTCTACCTGGGGCACTAAGAAGGAGAAAAGCATTTCTACAGCACTGTCAAAATCACTATTAGTGTTCATAAGAAGTTTTTAAAAGTTTTTACTGGATGTACTCCTTCTGATATTTATTTTCCCATAAATAACAAAAGATGTTGGGGGTTGGAACAATTTGATTCCCTATTTGGCAGCTGTGGACTTTCCCTGGCTGTGTTGAGCAAAAAACTGTAAGTCAAGCAGCCAGCAGAATCACCTCTTATGCCAGCACCAACTACATGGAGCACTCCACTGACACCTTAAGGAAGCTACATGGTGAATCCAGCTGATTTCTCTGACTCCTGAAGGTAAGCTCCAGTCACACTGATTCAATTTCCACAGGGCATTTGCCAAAACCCTCTATGACCCTATGACCAGCCCAGCCCATAAAGGAGGGCACTTCTCCTAATGGTTCAGCAGAGAGACTGTTGTGATTGCAAAAGGAATTGTGCTTTGATGGGTGCAAACACAAACCTTAATTTGCATGAGAGATTTGCTGTGATTAGTGCAAATACCCCTTCTCTGGCTATATAAGAAGGTGGCCAGCTCACCTAGTGAGCTGACAAAGCAAAACCGTCCTGTAATGTCCTTGCTGTTGCACCATTAAGCTTAATAAAATGTTTCTGTACAGTGGCCTTTTGGCCTACTTTTTGAAGAGCAGATTAAGCTGGTAACATGAAGCAACAACAGAAACAGTGGACCTTCTACATCAGCAGACAGTGGAGTGGCAGTGGCAGTAGAAGCAACAGCATAGCATCTGGCATGCCAAGCTGCAAAAGAAGAGTGGATCAGCTGACTGTCTGACAGCTGAAGAGGCATAGTCAACTTCTAACAGCAGCAGAAGTAGCAAGAGAAGGGCAGTAGTCTCCTGAATAGCAGCAATTGTGGTAGTGGACATAGCTACAAGAGGCAGCTAGACAGTTCAAGAGAGCAACAGAGCAGGAAGAAGGGAGTAGAAGAGGTGAGAGTGGAGAGATGAAGCTGAGGAAGAATAGAAGGCCAAAGAAGAGAAGCTGCAGGCCCTAGTTACTCCAAGGGTTCTAGAGAGCTGTCAAATCTTTTACACCAAGAATTTCAGATGCCTTACCCCCAGGAGTTCTAACACTGGCTGCTGTTCAAGGCTGGAGAATCCTGATACCTTGTCCTAACTGGAAGTTGCACTGCCAGCTGCTATGAAACATTGAAACTTCCAACCTCTTCAGACTGCAAAAAATCCGTTACATTTATAGGTTTAGGAATCCCAAAGTCCTCAGCCGACATGAGTTGTAACACTTACAAAGCTGAGGAATCCCATCCAACTTCACCTACAAAAGAGCTATAACTCTAGAGGGTTCCACTTGCAGCTGCTATTCCCATTTATCTGTTGCTGCCACTTAACTGCTGTCAAATGCTTAGAGATGCAAATACTTCCAAAACCAGTATTTGAAGAGCTTACCTTTTGGGTCCACAATTTCTATCCAGGCAAAGCAAAAGGACCGGAGCCAGATGACTGGTAACAGCAGCACTATTCCTAAAGCCAAGAAAAAGAATAAACCTAAGATTATATCATCTGATTAATGGATATAGAAAATGTGGTTTATATACAGAATGGAATATATTCAGCCTGCACCTAATAACATCAAAGAAGGAAATTCTGTGTTTGTTTTGTGTGTGTGTGTGTGTGTGTGTGTGACAACATGGATGGAACTAAAGGACGTGTTAAGTCAAATAACTCAGGAACAAAAAGACAAATCCTATATGATCCCACTCATATGTAAAATATAAATAAATTGATTACATAAAAATTGGAAGTAGAATGTAATTACCAAAGATTGGGTAGAGGAGGGATGGAGAAAGGCGGCTCAGTGGGTATTAACTTATGGTTAGATAAGAGAAATAAGTTCTGGCATTCTATTACATAGTACAATGATGATAGATGATGATAATGTAATATATATATATATATATATTATGAAATAGAAGAAATAATTTTGAATACTGTCTCCATGAAGAAATAAATACTTGAGGAAAGAACTATGCTTACCCTAATTGGAAAATTAAATAATGTATACATGTATCAAAACATCACATTACCCTCATAAATATGGACAGTTTTTATCTGTCCATTTAAAAAAAGGTTGATATTATTAACTTGTTCATCAAAAGTCCAAATTAAAATTCATAAAGTAAAAAAATAAACTATATTTAATCCTCACTAGATTGTTATGCACATTACAAAATACATGTTAAAACCACTAATAAGATAGGCAAATCATATTGTTTTCTGTTAAGTGACATATGATTTAAATACATGAGTAAAACTTTTAAATAAGGCAATATTATTGCTTTGTAAAGCTGTATGACAAAGAAAATTCTCATCATATGTTGACAGAAATAACACTGAAACATTTGCATTCCTAGTGAATTTAAACATTTGCACAGTCCATTCTCAGTATATGTTGCAGAGAAATTCTTTTGGTTGTTTACTTAGAATATATGTTAAAGAATATAGCAGCCTTGTTCATAGTAACAAATGGAAGCATCGTAAATGATAACTATGGTTGAATGGACAAATAACTTTACATCCATTTATATAATTCAAGAATGTGCAGAAGAGTAAATTAATAAACTGCAACAATATGTATCAGTATGGCCAACTCTCAAAAATCCACTGATTAGGAAAAGCAGCCAGTTACTTTAAAAAAAAATACATGCAGAATAATTACAGTAAGATACATTTCAAAAACAGCTAAAATTAAAGATATTAAGGCATATATATATTAATATATTATAAAGATAAATAAGGGATAAGTCGCACAAGAATCAGAATACAATTTACTGACAGGTGAGTGCTTTGATGGTCAAGAGTACACAAATTACTTCTAAGCTCCTAGTAATTTTCCATTTCTTAAGCTATAAGGTGAGAACATAAAGTATTAAGAAAGAAAAGACTGAACATCTGTTCAACACCTTAAAATATACGATGTATTTCACTTAAGCCAGTTTTAAAGGGGGAGGGTAGGACACAATAAAAGGGAAAAATTTTTAAAGAATTCTTAACCTGCTAACATGCAGTATCTATTTATAGGATGGTAATAATCACTAATTATTATTTCCCAGAATTTATATCAGACTTTCGTGCATCTGCATGTTATCATACCATATCTCAACCTGTCTCTTGCCAGCCGCTTGCTTTTATGTTTAGCCTAATGGAAACTACATTCTTGTGAACACATCCTTATATTGAGTTACTGTCCTATAAATAGGACACTGTGCATCAGTGGGTTAACATACTTTTACTGTGAAGAGGTTCAGAGAGGTAGAGCTACAGATGAAAGAAAATATTGGGCAAACAGGTCTTATTGCTTTTGTCATTTTTAATAGTTGTTTAGTAGTTGTTCTATTGTGTGTGAATGATTTTAGAAACATTCTAGTAGAAAGGATATAGGAGAGAAATATGTAATTTCAGCAGTGAAGGAGCCAAGTAGGTGAGAGATAATGCATTTCCAAGAAAAAAAGTTAAGTAATTTGCCATCTTCCATCCACTGGTTTGAAAAGCCAGTATAGAAGCTCTCCTTCACCTCAAGTTCTTCTGTAGGAGGCTGGATTAATCTCTACCATCTATTCCCTATTTCTTATTTTTGCTTTAAAATGAACAATAGTCAGAACCCCCTTATCCCTTCTGTTGATCCATTATAAACAAAAATTAATTGACAGTTTCTTCTGCCTGCCTCTAAGCCTCCAGATTCTTGTTCATGGCTGTGCCATGTGTCTCTGTATTCTTGAATAAAATAAGATACACCTTCTGTGTCCCTAAGTACAAATCATCCTTATTCATAATTACTGAGCAAATAATATAGTGGTTATAAGGTGGAACTTTTGGAGTTAGACCTACCTGAAATTGAATATAACATGACCACTTCCAATTGAACAAAAGTATGTTAAATTTATAAGGCTTTCTTCCTTTAATTTCCTTCCTGAAAATGAAATTGTCATCTCAAAATGTTGTGAGAACTAAGCAGCACCTGCCTTATAAGAAACATTGTGAAGAAGAAAGGCCTTTATGTGGCTCAAACAAATCTCATAACTCTCCATTTTCATAAAGCTGTAGATGTCCACTGACCTTAATGAGAATAGGCTTCCTGAGATGTCTCAGTTTTACTTAAGATACTTATTATCTCTAGACACTATTTCCTGTTAAATAAGGAAATCTCTCTCCAAATGAAGAACATTTTGAAATTTGGAAGAGGAAGAACTAGACATTTAAATAAGATGTTTATTAACTCTAGGAGATCACTTATAAAGTGCTGATTTGAATTATGACATCATTTTCAACTTTACAGGTAAATAATATCAAACCTTTGGGTTTTGATAACTTTTCAATTATAGATTTCTCAGAAATTTTAATTCTGAGAAATTTTCATAACTGGCATGACCAAAGTCTTTGCTGAAAGCTACTGGAATCTCTTTCCAAGTGGGAAAAGGGAAGATACACAAATTTGCTAATAATGTCAAGTGAATAATTATTCTTTCATCATTATCTAAATACCTTTTCAGGGGAATCTCTGAATCCAACCCCAAGAATCTCTGTCTTACTTTTCTAAGAGGAGGAATCTCTATTCCTTTTTTCTGTCTTTTTTGAGTCCTCAACACGTCAAGAATGCACTTGGATTGTTGTTGTTGTTAGGTGCCATCAAGTCAGTGTCTGACTCATGGCGACCCTAGATACAACAGGCGAAACACTATTGTCAGTGCTTCTCTGCTATTCATAACGTTTTCAATGGCTGATTGGTTTTTGGGAATGGGTGACCAGGTCCTTCTCCTAAGCCTGCAGCACTTGGTGTTCCCAGGCAGTCTCCCATCCAAGTACTAACCAGGCCCGGCCCTGCTTAGCTTCCCAGATCTGACAGGATCAGATGACACAGTGGTACAGCTGCAGGCACAAACTTGGATAGATAGATGTAAACAGATACCAAACTCTGGACAATGAGTTATTTTTGCCCACATTCTGACTATTTGCTAGCAAAGGAAAAAAATACTAGCCTATGGTTTTTTAATTGCCTACTGCTACTAAAATAAAATATTAAGCCCTTCACTGATTAGAAGTAAGTTTAGACTAGGTATACAAAGATGAAAAAACGAAAAACTTATTCATCCTCTGTGTGAAGTTAGCTCACCTACAATCTTTGCAGCTGTATGAAGTAGACATAATCTCATTCCTAAACTGCTTTAGGGTTGAGATGAAGTTGAAACATGATAATGGACATAAGCAGTAATATAAATAATAAAGTACTCTCATATCAATGCTTTTATTTCTATCACCATTTCTTATGTTTTCAAATCCTTATCCATTTTCCATGAGCAGAATTTAGAAGCCAAAAATGAAACAGAGCTTTAGTGACAATATTCCTTAGGCTCTTCATTTTAGTGATCAGTTTAAATAAAATTTAATTTTCAAGGAGGCCAATGTAAGTGTACTCCATGGGTCAAGAAAGAGGCACTCAGCTATTCAACTACAAAATATACTACATGCCCCAGAATCATCTGAGTAGCTGTCTGGTTCCCTATGAAAAGGATCAAGCAAAAGGAGGGAACTGATTCAGAGGCCAGAAGAACCTGATAGAGATACAGCAAAGAAGTTTCCATGGGAAAATGGTTTTCATTTTCATGTACTGATTTTTGACATACTACAAATTATGTTGTTGTGGTTGTTCTTACGTGCCCTAGAGTTGGTATCCAACTTATAACAACCCTATGTACAACAGGCGAAATAGTATTGTCAGTGCTTCTCTGCTATTCATAGGATTTTCAGTGGCTGAGTGTTTTTTGGGAGTGGGTTGCCAGGTCCTCCTCCCAAGCCTACAGCACCTGGTGTTCCCAAGTGGTCTCCCATCCAAGTACTATCTAGTTCCAACCTGGTTAGCTTCCAAGATCTGATAGGATCGGATGCCACAGTAGTACAGCTGCAGGCTAGTATAAAGTATATAGATCACAATTTATCTCAATTGTTTTAGGAATGATGCTCTTGGGATGTATACAGGAAATTTCTTCATCAGGCATCTGATCCACATTGCCTTGCATACTCTTATAAAATATTACTGTGAAAAAGGTAAAGTCCATCCTTGCCTGGGTTATTTTTTCCCAAGAGCTAACTGTGAGTTTCACCTCTAAACAATTGGTGGGAAAGTGTTTGGTGTACCAAACCTTGGGAAGAAAGATTGAAATAATCTGATGATAAAATTTGCACCTGAAATGCTCTATAATTTTAACTGTTATAGAAATGATGAACCTCTCGTCAGTGGATTGCAACATGCACTATGATGTTCTTTTTTATTTTCTTACTTTGCACATACATAAATATCTCATTACAATGGATGAGAACTTATTTAATGTTGACATTAATGTGTTTTTAATGAAAACCTGACATATTTTTGTCAGTTTTTGAAATGATTTCCCCCCATAGTCAGTAGTAGGGAAAAAAAAGCCATTATGCTGGGCAGAAATCCTAGGGTCCTTTCTTCTACAACATATCTTTGCTTTCAGATATTTTCCCCTGTCATTTTAGGAATTCTAACTCAGGGACGGTTACAAAGCTGAAAGAATTGAGGTTGTACTAAAAGTCATGGAAATGGATTTCTGTCATTCAACTTAATACTGATTTCAGAAGGGAAATATTTTTAATTGAAAAGGCCATCTTAAATACTAGTTATTTCAGTTGTGCTTTAATCCTTCTTAAAGATGCAGGGAGAAAAATACTGAATCTTGACTAGGAGCTAAACCTAGTGAATTAAAGGCAGAAATGTACTTCTCTCAAGATATCATGATGGTGACAATAAAAGAGAGAAGATATAAACTAATAAAGATTGAGAAAATGAGACTTGAGCTAGTATTGGGGTCAATGTGCCAGCAGAGCCCTGGAAGACAAGTGTATAGGAGAAGGTTATTAACTAACTTAGCCAGTAAAAGGTGCCTGATGTGATTTAGCAGAACAGAGTGGTGCCTACAGAAGAGCATACAAGGGTGAAGCAAAATTTATGGGATGCAAGTTTTAAATTTCTGGGGCTGATAGCCTACATACCCAAGAAGAAGTGAGACTTCAAGTGAAAACAGAGATTAATTAAATACCTGTCTTCAGATTAATAATAGCTACACCCGTTCTTACCATTGAAAACCCTATGAATAGCAGAGATGCACTAACAGTAGTGCTGGGCATGTCGAGGAGCTTTTGGTTCTATTGTAGACAGTGTCCCTACAAGTCAGACCAAACACAGTGACTCATTAGTGTTGTTGTGCACAAACAACAGCAACACATGCATTCTCATTAATCATTTCCTTCACCCTCAACCTCCTAGTCAGGTGGCCAAGCCCACCTAGCTTATGAAAATATATTGTTTGAAAATATTTCACTTTATTGCCTCTAGGATTCTAGACACAATGTGGGTGACAAAGGTATCAAATAACCTGGAAGCTGAAAACTGAATGATGAGTTATTTCAGGTTCGGTTTTAGAAAAACCTCAATGTTGTAGAAAGATTACCTTTAAAAGTCTGAAATGCAAAATCATGGCATTGGGCTTCACTCAAATGATCCAGCTCTCCACCCAATCATTTTACCTTTACATCCTCTAGTCACCAAGCCCATCTGTTAACTTGAGCTCACAGCCAGCTGTCTAGTGCCTCATTCTTTTATTTTTCTTTCCTTTTTTTTTTTTTCTTTTGTGGGGCAGGGAAGGGTTCACTTTATAGCCCAGGCTGGCCTGGAGCTCACTATGTAGAACAGGATGACCTTGAATTTATGTTGATCTTCCTGCCTCAACCTCCCAAATGCTGGGATTGCAGGCATGTGTCCCCAAACTCAATGTTATTCTTAGTTATACATAAAGAGTTAATGATCACAGATTTTGATAGAGCTTATATAAAAAGGCTATCAAAAATGAAATTCAATAATAGTACAGGAAGCAAATGAAATATTTGCTATTGTTAGGTGTCGTCTAGTTGGGACATATTCATAGCGGCCCTATACAACAGAAAATATTTATATACATACAATAGCTTCAGATATATAAATATGTTAAGTTATACAAAAGAACACTCCTGAAACATCTCTTATAATGCAAACAAGCACACACTTTCCAGTTCAATGCCCCTTCTCTCTTTTTCCCACACAACCTGGATTAACTATATTATGTGCATTTTGTAATTGTTTATCTGGTTCCCACACATGTCTGTGGGGACCTTTGTGTCCCATACCCTGAGCATTATTCATTTTCATAGCCTTAAGTTCTGGACTTGGTCCTGGTATGCAAGGCACTCCTGAAATGTTCCTTAAATGAATAAACAGAGGTTTGAAATTCCATGCTTAAAACGTAATTCACTTAGGGAAACTTTTTGATTCCTGCTAAAGGGGAAGTGGCCTTTTGAGAAGCACAGTACTTTAGTATTTTAGCTTTATTCAATCAATTAGAATTGAGTGGGATTGGTGTCTATAATTACAGCTTCTTAAAATAGATACATAAAACATGAGGAGGACTAGCAACAAAAAAAGGGTAGTATTTACAAAAAATGAAAATTCAGTGAGAATACACTAAAACTTTTCAGTTTTTCTTTTTCCTTTGTTTTTGTTTTTGTTTTTGTTTGTTGTTGTCATTGTTCTTGAGGGGTTAAACTCTTGCTAGGCAAGTGCTCTGCCACTGGGGTGCACTCACTACCCCTTTTTTATTTTGAAATAGGGTCTTATTAAGTTGTGCATGTTGCGTTTGGCCTCAAATCCATTATCCTTTTGCCTCAGCCTCCCATGTAGCTGAGATTACAGGTGTGCACTATCGTGCCTGGCAACTTTTCCTAGTTTTTGTTTTGTTTTGTTTTTCTTTTTTTCTTTTTTTTTTTCTTTTTCAGTGCTGGTATTTATTTTGTAAGTGCTTACTTCATAGGTGCTCTGCCACTGACCTGCACCCCCAAATTCTTTTCTAGTTTATATATTGAGACAAATTCTTGCTACGTTACACAGGGTGCTTTTGGCCTCTAACATGAGATCCTCTCCTCTGGCCTCCACTTCCCAACTCCCTGAGATTGTAGGTATGAGTCACCATATGTGGAAAATTTTCCTAGTTGTGTAGAGCCTTATGTTGCCCAGAGCTCCAAGTGAAGAAATTGAAGCATGGACTGATTCTACCCTGATATTTACAGTACCTATCATTTCATTGTCTTGGTCACTTACCCCTTCAAACATGGTACGTAGAGATTCCAATGTCAGCCAAAGGTCAATAAAAATACCTACATTGTTTGGCACAGAAACCTTATTTTAATTCTATGGAAACATATACAAATTCAATGAAAGTGCCTACAGCTGTGCCACTCTGGCGTCTGATCTTGTCAGATCTCTGAAGCTAAGCAGGGTCGGGCCTCATTAGTACTGGATAGGAGACTGCCTGGGAATACCAAGTACTGTAGGCTTGGGAGAAGGACTCAGCAGTCCACTCCTGAAACAATCAGCCATTGTAAACTCTACGAATAGCAGAGAAGCACTGACAATAGTTCCTGGCATGACACAGTGTCAGACAGTGTTTCCTCTGTTGAACATAGAGTCCTTATGAGTCCAACTGACTCAGAGGCACCTAACAACAAACAACTATCTGGTACTATGCTCAAAGAAACACTCCTGGGTAATTCTTAAACTATAGATGTACAAATTATCAGATCTAAACTGAATAAGGGGTCTTCATATTTATGATTTCTCTTCTCTTTCAAAATCAGCCAACTGAACATTTTAGAGTCTGATACATTGGATATAAGTGTTATACTACTTTCACTTAGATTAATCCTATTGACTAAAAAAGTCCCATCAAAATACCTATCTGAATTCATAGCAACCCTCTTGTCTATTCCATATACATTTACACATATACAAGAAAATAACTTGTAAATTGATGTAGTTTCACTGCTTTTTAAAAAATGTGATCATTTGGAAAATGTTTCCTTATGGTTTCAATTTATTTGTGGAAAAAGGAGGGATTAGTGACATTTTTCTCAGTCTTACTACCAGGGCTTTCTACTCTTAGATAGAAAAATATTGTTTAACTTTTGTAGGAACAAACATGCTTTGGTGCATCATAACAGCTTATGTGGTGTGGCACTATGTAGATGGCAAAGCTAGGCTATAACCTGACACTTGGGTGCAGAAAGAGAGCTTTCTTAGCAAATAGTCATTTCTCCTTTATTATTATCAATACATTGGAAATGCTAAAAAATAGGGTGTGATAAGAAGCAAAGAGGGCTGGGCTACATGTGTGTTTGTATTCCTGAATTTAGTGACATGTACACACAAATGTGGATAGGAAACTCATGGGATAATGGATTTATTTCAGAGGTCAGAACAAAGGTTGATTTCTTATTATAGAACAAGGGATCAATTGTAAAGATTTTTATTAGGAAAGTATGACTTGTGTGTTAATTCCTTTTCAAGAGAAGTTTTTTTTATAGAAGCCAAAACATGTTTATCCAAGATATTGTGAAGGCTTCCAATGATCTAAGAGAAACATTCTAAAGTGTCTGTATATCTGAATTGCTTGACATGATTTTCAGATTTTTAGACCTATATTAGTTCTACTGAAGAAGTATATTAATATTAGGAAGCAGATTTCTGTACTTTTCCCTCTTCCAGATGATTCTGAGGCTTCCTCTCTGGCCCTGCTCTCTACAAAAGCATTCATTCAGTGGATTCATGACTCAGGTCTCCTTCAACCTCATGGTCTATAGTGGTGTATGCTGAACCTGTTGGGTGGGGACGCTAAGTAAATTCTACAAAGAGCATTATCTATTTCCTGTTGCCTCCTAAAAGGACAAAAATATTTTTAGAAAACTATTGAAAATTTCAAAATCTTAAAGAACTCTTTTATTCCATCTTTCTCAAGAAGTTGGACTCTGGGATAATAATATGCAAAGTGATTGTCTCCTTTACTAAGTGAACAAATACATATTATTCATTTGGCTTTATATAGGTAATCTCAGGCATACAATGTAACTTGGAATCTTATTATCTGCACATTTTCTTCCTTTTTTCTTGTTTTATTCTCCATTGATATCAGCAGACTATCATATATAGTAGGAAATATGTGCACCTTTAGCTATCTCATCTTGTTTGGCTCAAATCACTTTAGAAAATCCTTTATTAGTTGATAATGTTATTGCCATTCACGAACATTATCATCCCTGCCTTGGATTGTGCTTCATTATTCTGTAATTACAGGGTACCCTTTATATTCAGTTAGAGCAAACTACCAGCAAATGCTTCCATAAAACCTATTAACTCCACTAATTCTTTGCACCTCTTGAATGCAAGGGGATTCGGTTCTTAATTTTATTTCCAAGATGCTCAATGTGCCAGTCCATTAGCAAATTACATCTGATGTGTGGCCTTGGTGTAAGTTGAATTTTTCATTTGCTCTTTTGGTCCTTCTAGATTGAGATACCATTTCTTTTCTTTTGCAGTTTTTTGAGCATTTGTGCAAATATATGTATACATCCTGGCTTATCTTCCAATTAAGCTGATTATAACCCCACGTATGTGAGGCTAATTCTTTTGGCTTTACATCAAATTGATCATTTTGTCTCCTCTACAGAAGCTGAATTTTCATCAAGTTAGTGCTTTTCCCAAGAAAATGGACACAGATGGCTCCTATAGAGTTTTTGGATCTGAAGAACTATGGCTTTTGAGAAATTGAAATTCAATAAATTTGCCTTTTAGTCAGGGTAATGAAATATATCATCTATTATTAGCAGTGGCAATATTAACTAGCAAACTCTCAAATCAGAAATCAGGAGAGCTGAGTTCGAATACAGCATTAATTGACTGATTAACTCAGTGGCCTCCTCATTTGAGAAGGAATTTAACTAGATCAATGATTGTCAAATACCCAGAGAATATGGCAGATCAATATGTGTGTTAAATGATGGGATGCCAAGATCTTACTGAATAAAAATATGTAGGTTTGGACCTTAGAAATTTCCCAAAGGATTATCATGTATTCAATTCTGACAATTACTCAAATTAGATATCTATAGTCCCATAAAATGATATACTATAGAGACTTGCTTTGAGAAAAAAATATCTGAACAGATTTCCTCATTAAGTTTGAATGTTCAACTTTACTGATTATCCCTTGTTAAAACCTGAAAAGTATGATCTAGGAAATATAAGGAGACGAATACCTATAAAGGAAAGAGAGATATCTTGGTGCTATGCCATAATATAATTTGACAAAACACATAAAATGTTGTTTCCACTTAAAAACATGACCCTCTAAATAATTCTCCTTGGAAATCAAATGGCACTGAATCTTCTGTATGCTGAGGTGGATGGAGTTGACACTTAATGGACATACACTTCATGGAATAAAATTTCATGGACAGGATAGCATTGCTATGATCTAGCACATGAATTGTTCCTTGCATTGCAAAAACCTTACATTAATAGATTTTTTTGAATAAGGCAGAAGTGGAATCACTTAAGTCCTCACCCCTGATACTGTGACTATTTGTTATTTTTCCCATATACCAGGTGCTGCATTGATTATTGGAGGCATAACGTTCCTTCTCTCAGATATTCATGATGGGATAGGAAAATATAAACTATGGAAAAATAAATTAAAATGTGTATGTACACATATAAATTTCAAAATCTTATAATAACAATACAAATGTATAATTGAAAAATGAGGGGGGTTATACATACAGTAACGATTTAGAGAGATTTAAAGACATATTCTTGTTAAGAAGATTGTACCTGCCAACATCAATCTTGGTTGTTGTTAGGTGCCCTTGAGTCGTGTTCAATTCATAGCAACCCTCATAATGTTTTCAATGGCTGACTGTTTTGGGATTGTTTTGGGAGTTGAATGCTGGATCCTTCTCCTGTTTAGATCTCTTGGCAGAGAAATAGAAAGGATTCCAAGCACAGGCAAATATGAACAGATGTAAATAAATAGAGGAACAAAGATGATGGTCCATTTCATTTTCTCCTCAGTGTTTAGCAAAAAATACTTGAATAATAATATGTTGAAATTAATGGAGAAAGAAGAAAGAATATTTAATGCTCTAGAACTTGAGATTATGTAGCAGGCAAGACAGAGGATATGGGAAGTTTGGCTAGTTTTAAGTTTTAGAAGGTGTGATGGTTAATTTTATGTGTCAGTTTGGAAAGTGTTATGCAATCAGTTTAATGTTTAAATCCATAAACTTTGGGTAAAATAATAATGCAAGAGTTTGTTTTCTTCATTGTGTGTTTGTTTTTCTCTCCACCCTATTGAAGGAATGAATACAACAAAGACTAACTCCCAAGCAAAACTGACTCCGGACTGGAACGGTAGCATTGGTTTTTCTGTTAATCAGGCTTGCTGGCCCACATTGAGAATTTTGGAATTTACAGCCTCTGTCTAACCAATTCTTTTAATAAATCTCCCTCTTTATATGATCCTACTGGGTGTGTTTCATAGGAAAATCCCCAAATAGAGAAAGGACAAATCCATACTTACATTTCATCTTTTATTTTTAATCTTGGGAGGTAGAAAGTCATTGTATGTTTCTAAGAGAGAGTATATGGTGATTATATAAATGCTTTAAAAATGACTAAAGGCTATTTGATTTACAAGAAAAGAAATGAAGATTGAGGAAAACGGAAAAGAAAGGGTGAACTGAAGCAAAACTCATTTTTGATGAAAGAGAATGGACTTTGGATGCAGACAATACAGCATGACTAGGGAAATGGGACAATTTAAGCCTATTTTTTCTTTCTTTTCTTTTTTTCTTTCTTTCTTTCTTCTCTTTTCTTTTCTTTTTTTTTGTCAGAACTAAAACATGAATTTGCCAACTGGCTGGAAATGGGGATTGAAAGAATATAAAAAGATTTTAAAAGTTTAGTTCCTGTAATTATGACATGTCATTTGCTAAAATAGGAAATATATGAGAGGAAAAGATTTGTACCAAGAGTTGACTGGAGATACTCATTTCTTATAGAGTTTCTCAACTAAAAGAGTAAATCAAGATACTCTTGCTTCAGTTAAATGCAGATCCCACGACAGATACCATGAATCAGAAAGCATATGGGTGGAACCTACAAATTTTTAAAGAAACAAAAAATACTGTTCAACCATCTCATTAGCAATCATTGTAGGGATTTAATTTTTTTCTCTTTCCCATTTCATCTCCATATAGGTAAAGTGAACCTAGTATGGTGGTACAGGTGAGGAAAAGAAGTGGAAATCCATGACAACATTGTGTGTGCAAAACTTCTAGAAGGAGGAATGGAGAGCAAATAGCAGCATGAAGAATAAGCTCTCTGAGTTATGTTTGTTTATTCTTTATGATATTTTCTTTCTCCTCTCATTTACACTAATAGTGTACAAAGGTTACACTTTCCTTCCATCTCAATACAAAAGAACTAGGTGTCTGAAGGATCAGGCAGATGAACTGAGGTTTCTAGGTAGAAGAAGTATGGAATGGGTGATTCAGGTGTACTCTATTCTAAAATTTAGTGAAAATGCTTTCTATATTTCTTTGAGTCTAATACCATTATTGTTTCTTTTACCATTAGTTTGTTAATACTTGTAAAAGCTACAATGAACGAGGGATATTACCTTGATTATGGATAGGAATCAAGAGTTTTCCATGTTTTCCTTTTCATTCTTACTTCCGATAAATAATTCTTTTTTATCCTTTACACCTTGAGAAGTGTGGTCTTCCTCCTTTTTAAGAGTCTTGCTTCTGCTGATCTTTATCCTTCCTAGCCACTGAAGTGTGATTAAATACTCATTTCCATAAGAAAGGTTTGTTTGCCATCTTCCTGTTGTTACTGACATGCAGTGCACAATATTGCATTTAGTCAACTATAGTCTCAAATGGATCATTAAACTAACATTCAACAGAATCTGATATTTTTTAGCTTGGCCTTTCTTTTCTTTATATATATATTAACAGAGCTAATTTCCATACTTTAACTATGTAAGACAGCACCTAAAAACAACAAACACTCTAATTATGCTTATCTGTATCTGCATCCCCACAGACTGCCAAGCAACAAACAGAGATGAAGGAATCAATAAATAGATGCTTCATATTTTGTTCAAGGTATTATATGTTAATGATGGTGTTATCAGTTCTGAGAATGGCCATTCTAGTAACCTCCATAGTAGAGAGCAATAGTTTCCTAAATGAGATTGCTCAGACTGAAAGAATGTTTCTTTATACCTGTGGGGCCAACTGACTGGAAGAGATCCATATTTGCAGCTATTCCCAGGAAAGGAGATCCAACTGAATGTGGAAACTGTCAAACAATATCATTAATATAACATACAAGTAAAATATTGCTAAAGATCACTCAAAGCAACTACAGCAGAATATTGACAGGGAAATACCAGAAAATCAAGCCAGGTTCAGAAAAGGGTGTAGAACCAGGGATATCATTGCTGATGTCAGATTGATATTGGCCAAAAGCAGAGAATACCAGAAAGATGCCTATCTATGTTTTATTGACTACTGAAAGTCATTTCACTGTGTGGATCATGACAAATTATGGGTAATATTGTGAAGAATGGTAGCACCAGAGCACTCAATTGAATTTATGAGGAGTTTGTACATGGACTAGCAGTCAGTCATGTGAACAGAACAAGGCAACACTGTTTGGTTTAAAATCAGGGAAAGTGTGCATCCGGGCTATATCATTTCAGCGTACCTCATCAATTTCTATGCTGAGCAAATAATCTGAGAAACTGGACTTTTTGAAGAACATGGCATCAGGACTGGAGGAAGACTTACTAAACACGTATGATATGCAGAAGACACAACTTTGCTTGCTGAAAGTAAAGAGGACTTGAAATACTTGCTGATGAAGAACAAAGAATGCAGCCTTCAGTGTGGATTACACTTCAACATCAAGTAAATAAAAGTCCTTGCAACTGGGTTAGTAAGCAACTTCATGTTAAATGGAGAAAGGATTGAGATTGTCGAAGGTATTTTTTTTACTCGGTTTAACAATCAATACTCATTGAAGCAGCAGTCAAGACAGCAAAAGACATTGCATTGCATTGGGAAAAGCTGTTGCAAAATACCTCTTTAAAGTGTTGAAAATATGTGATACATTGAAGACAAAGGTGCACCTGAGGCATACCATGGCATTTCAGTTGCATCACATGCTTATGAAAGCTGGACATTGAATAAGGGAGACAGGAAAAGAAAATATGCTTTTGAATTATGGTGCTGAAGAGAAATATTGAATAGGCCATGGACTGCCAAAAGAACAACAGATCCATACTAGCAGTGCAACTAGAACATTCCTTGCAAGTAAGGATAGCTAGATTGTATCTTACATATTTTGGACATGTTGTCAGGAGGGACCAATCCCTGAAAAATCACATCATGTTTGGGAGAGAGGAGGCCAATGAAAAAAAGGAAGACCCTCAACTAGATGCATTGACACAGTGGTGCAACCATGGGCTTCAACATAAAAAAGATTGTGTGCATAGCATGGTGTGTTTCATTCTGTTGTACACAGGGTCACTGAGTCAGACCCAACTAAATGGCACTTAGCAACAAAATGTTCAGATACATATGTACTCACCTACAACCCATAAATATACTAAATCTTTGATCAAGGTGAGTATTATTAAACTGTCACAATTGCATAAATTCCTCCTTTGGATTCTCCTGATATTTCTCTGGTTTTGAGACTGCTTAGATTTTGGCTCTATTTCCTGATTCTTTCTCTTGGGCTGTGTTTTGGAGCTTTCAGAGTCTTCTCATTTCTCTCCCCTCAATTCCTCACATTCTTATGATTTGGGTGCATTAGATTTGGGTCATAGATGATCTTTCTACTTGTTTTCATCCCAGGTCTGCTTAGTCTTAGTTTCTCCAAGGAGAAAGGATCATTCATAGTGGCCAGCCTTCTTACAATATGATCTTGGCCCTCTCCCTTTCATTCTCCTCTTCTTCAACTATGTGTGTTTCTCTGCAGGCAAGAACAACATGTGTCTGCTAAAAGCAGAGAGAATAGTGAAGAAGCAAAGCTTATGCTCATTAGCCTTGGTCACATACTAAATTTTACCTGATAGCAAATATACAGTGTGACCAGTATTCACACAATACCAGCTACTTCCAAACTAATTCTAGACAAATGTTAATATTATGGTATAGAAAACACCTATGCTTGGATAAGAAATCACTTAGAGCCACCTATCTCAGCAAGGGAATGAGAATATAGTACCTTAGAGGAAGTATGTGGCATTATATAGCATTCTGAGCTTTAGCCTGTTCAGTAAAAATATATTTACCTTTGTATTTAAGTTTAGAGAAACTCTACAAGATGATTTTTCAACATAAGCAGCAACAGTTATGCTTAGTTTGAACAATTAGAGACACATTTAAAGTTTCCTTTTGTCATACTTTATCCTTATGATTTATTTTACTCAAGATAATTTCTATAAGATGTATCAATATTGTTGCTGAATTAGGAATGCGTTCCTTTTTGTTGTTGAAATAGTATTCTATTTTATATCATGGTTTGTTCATCCATTCACTTGTTGATGGATATTTGGATTATTGTCAGTCTTGGGTTTTTATGAATAAATCTGGTAGAAACATTAAGAAATATTAATTTGTAGCATACATTGTGTGCATCAGACATTATAACACATTCAATCTGCCTAATAACCTTATAAATTAGATTATTGTAATAACCTTCCTTTTACAGATAAGAAAACTGAAATATATTGAGATTCAGTAATATAGTTGATGTATTGAACATCATATAGTTAACAGAAGAGAAGGCAGTTTGAGCTCAAAGAGAGGGGCTTCAGATACTCTACTTTTATTTACTTTGCTAGTTTCCAGCTTATCTTACAATTAGTCAAGAAGACACCATCCAGGTCCTTTAAAACATGGTGGAAACATATAACATGTATAGTGATGAGGTCATAAATTGGAAGTTCAGTTCATTTTAATTATTTCCTTTCCTAGTTGCCAAATGGACAGCTGGAATCCAACTAGAAGGCTCTGACAGCACTTTAATCACAAATATTTATGGATGTAAACCCCTCAGCTGCTGTTTGTAGAAACTGACGGGAAAGATCTATCTCATGGACTATTGTTCTCATGAAGCTGAATCATGACTTGAGCCCATTTTTGTAGAAGGTAGTAGAGCATGTCAATAGATTTAGGAATTTTCCTAACAGTCACAGAAGAGGCAGGAAAATAAGACAACATGCTAACTCACTTCATAATTAATGTGGGATGTTTTCAGCTATACGTGCTGAGCTATTAGAAGGAAAAACCAAAGCTTGGTTGAGCAAGAGTTTTAAAAGCAGGAAGTATAGGCAGAATTTGCCAAAACTTAAACACCAAAGCAAAGCAAGGTCATGTCCAGGCATAGATATCAGTTTGTCACTTCTATACACTCCAAGTCCAAAATGGGAAGTTGTAACACTTGGATTTGTAAGGAAGTCTGAATTCAATGACTATAGGAATAAATAAAACATAAAGGTAGTTTTTAGAGTAGGTAAAATTTTGGCCAAAAGTATCTCTTCAAATTTTGAAGTTAGGACAGTTGTATATTTTAATAGCCAAATGCTGACATTTTTAAAAATGAAAGGTGAAGATATTAACTCTGGTAGACAATGGCATAAAGTGGACTGTCCCTAGCAAACTAAGATGTATGACTATCTTACTTAAAGATATAGTTATATGAGCAAGTTTATGTTCCAATTCATCCCAAAAGTGATGTAGAAAGTGTGAAATAATTGAAATAAATCTGAGCTATAGGCCACAATGTCTGAATTTCAGCCCCAGTCACTAGCTAGGTATGCAGACATTGACAATCACATAATTTTTCCAAGCTTTTCTTTGTTTTCCTTCTCTACAGTCCTGCTTACTCTCTTATGTTTATGGCTCTGCAGAGGCTCAAATAAGGAAACACTCAGAATGATAAATATCACATAAACCTACTAGCATGGAAGGTTTTAAAGATGTATGAGATCTAGTGCTGTCTGAATGGAGTGGTTTCAGGGCCACCAAGACAGACTCATTAGGCCTCAAAAACACCTTTCCCACTCTGTTATCTGATGCACAATGTTAAAAAAGGCATTCATTGAACTACATCATGTTGAAGTCATGCTAAGAATTTTAATTGTGTATACGCTAGTAACCACATCAATATTTTTTAAGGAGAATTTTTTGAGATCAAATTTTAAAGAACCCAAACAAAAAGCCCCAGGCATTCCCACAGAAAAGCAATATGGTATAAATTATAAGAGATATAAGCTGCAGACAAATTACCCACACACCAATGTGGCTGCAAGTTGTCTTGGTTGAATACCAAGACTTAAAGCTTTTGTCTTGATGATACCAGTGCAGTGTTTGAACAGTGAAATATTAGTTTAATCAGTAAGTAGTCTTGTCTACATGGCTTGGAATGACTAGCTTGACAGACATTTTCATTCACTTGATAAAGGTGACTGGTTGTTCCAGCATTGTACAGAACCAGCCTAAAATGAATGATGGGGACATAGCAGGAGAAATTGGAGTTGATTGATGGTATTCACAAAGTGTAAGGCTTTGATGATTGAATCTTGAAATAGCAGATCTTAGAAGCCTCACTTAAAGATCACAACCTTCAAGTTCTTGGTGTTTTTTTAGATCCTGGAGCAGAGATTCACAGTGAGGTATTAGACAAACCAAGTACCAAAAACTTTTATGCAAATGATTTACTGTTATGTAATTATATCTGATTCAAGTCGTCATCCTCACAAGATAATTCCCATTCTTTGATTCTAACTTTCTTCCTTGGAAGAGGAAATACTATGGGCATTCATGCTCTTGGGACATCCATGTAAGAGTTTCTCACATGGAGACATGGGGACTGCTCTAGATGACTAACACTGTATGGTAAGTCTGAACAGAACATTATCAATTGTTGACTGTCAAGTTGCCTGCTGGGAATGTGGCTAGTTTGCTGATATCAACCATCTTTCTCCATGTCCCGAGCAGTGTGAACATATTTGACTCACCTCTCCTAATATGATTCTCAAACACCAATAGCAGTGTAGGAAAACACCACATACTTAATAAACACTGATTTTCAAATTGGATCCTTTGGTTAAAAACAATGTACAGAATTTATTTCACAAAACCTAATAAAATGTAAATGTAAGGCCCTAATCTTAGAAACAACTTTTTGTAATACAAAACTTTTTTATACTTGTTGTTGTTGTAAGGTGCTGTCAAGTGCGTCCAACTCATAGAGACCCCATGTGCATCAGAACAAAACACTCCCTGACATTGTGCCATGCCCGGCAGTATGTCAGTGCTTCTTTGCTAGTCATAGAGTTTACAATTGCTGATTGTTTCAGGCATGCTTCAGAAGTGGGCTGCCAGGTTCTTCTCCCATTTTTGCAGTGCTGGGGATTAAACTCAGGGCTTCAGAGAGCTCAGAGCTGCACTCTACCAACCGAGCTAACCTCCATCCTTTTTTAAAATTAAAACTCCTGAACTTTGACATGATCTGAACCAGTGGAACATAAAAATAAAGGAAAAGGCAGTGTTTAAAATGTGATTCAGAGCTAAGGAAAGCCTACAAGTGGAAGGGTTGAAGAGACAAATTGCTTCCATCTAGAACTGAAAATATCTCTCACACAAATGGGCTTTAGGGTATACACACACTCATAGTCACACATTATAGTCTTTTCTTTCTCTATATGCATTTTAGTTAATATGTATTCTTTATTGAAAAGTAAAAAGCAAACTATAAGATTCAATGAAAAGTAGGGAATAAAGAAATGTGCAAGAGTAGAAGACAAGCTGCATTTTATCTGTCAAATTCCCAATTTCTTGCTGTGAAATTATTCTTTCTAGTACTTTGCTTTTTCACCATAGATTAGCTCTCACCTAAATCTTTCACAGTGCATTTAGAACTAAATAAAGCATTAATATGTTCATCTATGTGAAATGTTCCCTTAAGTGTTACCTCCGGCAGTCATTTAACTGAATTTGATATGGAGAACACATTGACATTGTAAAGGTTAATGATCCAATGATTAACAATACTCATTTTGTGAAAATGGCTTTAGCCATTGTTTCATGGAAAAAGGGGAACAACAATTTGTTCAGTAGTCTCCAGTGTGTGGGAGAAGTCTCTTTTTATGCTAAATGAAGAATATGATCATTCTGCAGCACATAGGAGCGTTCACAAACAATGTATAAAGCAGCTCCTGTGTGTGTTTGTCTACACTAGCTGTAGAAGGATTAAATGAAATTAAGAGGTATTTCCCTGGCATGGGAGCAGCCCAGCGGCAAATGATGAGTGTAGGGAAGAATTGGGAGGAAATTGGCAAAAACTCCCAAACTGGGAAAATGGCGTTTGAATATCTGGTTTATAAATTAGAAATCTAGGGAAAATGAAAGTAACTTGGTTGCATGTTTGTACAAAACCCTTCCTGATTGGACAATTGGGCTGAAAGCTGATTGGCTCAGGCCATTCTGTGGGCTAACTATATAAAGAGCTGCACTGCGGCAGCTCGACCCCTTTTTGGCACGGCCTTTCTGGCATCCCTTTCTGTGCCTTCTCGCCTGTTCCTGCCCGGACCACAGATGAGGATGTGCCTCTCCCGCTGCTCTCCCCCGAACCTTCGGTGAGGAAAAAACGCTCTCCCGTCGCAATCCTCAACAAGGAAAAGAACCTGCTCTCTGTCTGATCACCGAGGAAGCGGCAGCTGTCTCCTCCTGACCACCGAGACGACCAACACAGGTGTTTGTCCCTGGAAGGCAAAAGCGCCTGAGGCTTTTCCTTTCTGCTGTCTCTGCCGGGGTCCCGAGGGCCTCGGGAGTCTGCGCCCCTCACCTGAGGGTCCCGAGTGAATTGTGTTTAGTATCTGTGTGCGCAGTGGCGCAGCTGGTCCGAACCTTCAGGCCGGACCGGGAGGCGCGCACCCCACATAGATTTGGCGCCCGAATGTGGGACCCAACATAGTTGGTGCCCGAACAGGGACCCAACAATGAGAAAAGTTCACACAAGGAAGACGGAGCTCGATACTGAGAATGTGTAGTGACAGGTGGTATGAGAAGTCTAAAATCTGGATTTAAAAAGTGAAATCCACCAGGCAGATGGAGAAAGGCAACACAAGAGTTAGGAAGAACTGATATTCAGAGTTCCTTTTGTTACATGAGCAATACATTAGGAACATAAATAGAAAGACCTGTGAAAAGGTGACTCATAGATAAGTATTAGAGGCTTTCTCAGTGAGTTATGATTTAGGAAAAGCAAATATTTTTAGTAATACTGGGGTTCCATATAAAAAAATAAGCATTATTACTAATATTTGCATGCTACCTATGTGCCAATTTTATCAGCTATTGCTATGTATCTCAACATCTTCTCCCTATAAGTCCCCTAAGGTACCTAGTACCATCATTCTTCCAATAAAGTAGTGGCAATCAAGGCACAGCAGTAAAGTGCCTCATCTAAGAGTCATAGCTACTCAACAGCAGACACCCAAATACACTTTGTCTTGAGAAAGGCTTACCTCAAAAGTGCCATTCAATAGCTTTCCATTTCTAGCATTCTTTGGTGGCTGATAATATTGTCATCACAATGAGCAACAGCAACATCATTATTATCAACCCTAGACTTACTGTGTTATAGAGGATACTGTTCTATGATTTGTTCACTGTCCATGAATCCTTATTACTGGTTGTCACCCAAAATATAATCTTCCCCCCAAAAAACTATGACTGTTAGAATTATATCTAAAGTTAGCCATGAAACCTCACACAGCGGGGTGTTTATTACTCCTCACAGTCTCCAGTGAGGAAAACAAAAACTCCCCAGGTATTTCAAATAGATGGAATTTAATCAAATGGTTTGATTATACAGGTGATGGGAATGCAAAGATGACTATGAGGTGAGAAGAGGATCCTCAATGACAGGAAACAGCTGAAAGAACTACAGGACAATGGGAAGAGAATCATGATTCTGGAGCAAAGAACCTGAGGTCATCTAACAGGGACTAAAACCAAGGCTACAGATATCAGAGTAAGATGGTACCATAGGAAGGTTTGTAAAGCTGCCAAGCATTACTTAAAAGTTGTAGCTGAAGTACAGACTTGAGTCACCTCTAGAGATGCTAGTGGAAGCAGGAGAGGGAGGCAGAGAGGTTTTGTCTTCTTCCTTCCTTTTGCCTCATGAACAAACTAGCAAACCATTGTCCCATTGGTTGAACCCAGTTGGAAACCAGTTGACAAAAGAGCCTGAGAAAGTAAGCCTGCAGACTTCTCCACCATGCTCCATGAGCACAGCAAGGAGAGGGTGAGGAGTTGCGAACACGATTATGGCACAACAGTGGAATTCAAATGATTGCTATTTATCTTTCTTTGTGTGGCAGATGATTCAATTCTCCCAAACTGAACTTTGCACGAATCAAGTAATTTGTATTAGTTTTATATCATTGTTGTATGAAATTACCACAAATGCTTTACTTACAGTACTGCAGGTCAGAAGTTTGAAGTGGGTTTCACTAGACTAAAATCAAGGTGTGGGCAGGACTGCATTTCTTCCTGGAAGCTCTTTTAGAGAAGCACTTTCCTTGCCCTCTCCCTCCAAGGATTACTTGATCTCCTGGGCCCACAGCCCTCTTCCATCTTCAAAGCCAGCCACCTCTTTCTTTCTTACTCTCTGACCACCTGACGCACCTCTGAAGACTCCCATTTAAGGACAATTAAGACCCACCCATTCAAGGATGTTAGTGATTACATTGGCTCCACTTAGACAATTCATGATGAGCTAATCAGTAACTTTATCTCCTTCTATCTTTAGTCTACCATGTGAAATAATTATGGTTAGATTTTCTGAAAATTTGGGTGTGAACATCTTGAAGACCATTATTTTATGTGGCATATGACTATTCTTTTCATGAAACCACCTCAAAACTAATATCTGATGTTGTTGTTAGGTGCCGTCGAGTCGTGTCCAACTCATAGTGACCCTCATAGCGTTTTCAATGGCAGATTGTTTTGGGATTACCTTGGGAGTGGGTTGCCACGTCCTTCTCCCATTTTTGTGGTGCTGGGAATCGAACTCGGGACTATCAGAGACTGCAGAGCAGCACTCTACCAACTGAGCTAAATCCCAGCCCACCTATCTGATGTTAGTAGAAGTAAAATTCATTTCACTGATTTCATGCAATAGGGTAACAGACAAGCAGAAAACTCATTTTATTTATGTTGGGGAAATTCAGTTGAATCTGATCAAAGACCTTACCAAATCTTCAATGGCATGTTAGACATTATTTTGGCTGCTTGAATGATTATGCTACTTTTTCCCCCAAGATTTTCTTTATTCTAGACAGCTGGCCATGCTCATTATTTGACTTTTATTTAAGCAAGGTGTCACTATCAGAAGCACTAGAATCAAATAAAATGAAGGCCTATTTTCCTAATAAATTAAGATAATTCCATATTAGTATAACAATTAGTTCAGACCAGATGGATTTTATTTTGTTTGTTGATCACTGTTGCTCAGTTGATTTGGCAAGAATCCTTAAGCTGGAAATGCTGGCTTCTCAAGGATAACCTACACTATGGAATCCAGTTCAGAATTCTTTCCATGGAATTAGATTCTCACATTAAAATCTTAGGCTGGATCCTCCCCTAGAGACTGATCCTTAGATGGACAAACCCTTGGTAGGTAGGTACTTACAACACACAGAGAAACACCATTTGCCCCGTTCTCCAAATCTCTTTTTCATCATTTGGCTTGTAAAGAGGAAGAGACTTTGACAGTAGAGGCACTGATATAAAGCCTTGAAATATGACATTTTTATTTAAGCTATCAAAAATGATCAATATATGTGACAACTATAATACAAAAATATTTTAAAATTTTAGTTTGAATTTAATCAAAATGGTAGAAATTCACAGGCTTTGAATTTAATTTTGCTTAATTGTATCATGTGCTTGACTCATAGATGCCATCTACACACTCAATCACCTATGATCTATTAAAATTGAGGGAATTCATACTGATTTATGAAAAGCACAGATTCAACTACCTATGTGAGAACATTAGTTTTCCCACTTGTTAGATGATTTTAAGAATGTTATTTCTCCTCTGTTTACATTTATTTCTTCATACCTTTAATGAAGAACTCCCATGTGTCTGTCAGCTTGTCGTACTGTAGGGGCTTACTTGTTGCTGTAATGTTGAAAGCTCTGCAAGTATCTCAGATACCAGCAGGGCCACCTGTGGTGCACAGGTTTCAGCTCAGTTTCTGGACTAAGACAGACTAGGGAGAAAGATGCAAAAGCCCACTCCTGAAATAATTAACCATTGAAAACCCTATGAGTAGCAGAGAAGCACTGTCAAATATAGTGACAAAAAATGAGCTCCACAGGCCTGAAGGCATTCAAAAGACAACTGGAAAGAGTCACCTCCTCAAAGTAGAGTTGACCTTAGTGATGGGAATGGAGTAAAACCCCTGTGACCTCCATTGGCTGATGTGGCACATTCAAACTGAGAAAACAGTGTTTACAACAACAGGCTCAAACATAAAAAAACAATGTGCATGGCATGGTGTTAGGTATTGTTTCATTCTGTTGTTCATAAGGATGCGATAAGTTGGATTCAATTTAATGACACCTCACAACAACAAAATAAAGAAATATACTACTACCAATTTCATAAAATCAATGTTAAATAAAATAAGTTCTTATATACAAAGCATTTAGAGTTATGCCTTTCACATGATAAGCACTATATTTCTCCACTTGTTATTAGAATTTTGGCTAATGACTATTTGTTCAGAATTTCTTTTTCACCAAACTGATGGGATTTTTTTGGGGGGGTACTGGGGGTTGAACCTACGGCTTCATGCTTGTGTGTTCTGCAAGTGCTGGACCACCGAGCTGCACCCCCAGGCCATTTATTTATTTGTTTATTTATTTATTTATTTATTTATTTTTTACTTTTTGAGACAGGGTCTCGCTAAGTTACACAGATTGCATCTGGTCTCAAACTTGAGATCCTCCTGCCTCCGCCTCCCAAGCCTCTGGGATTACAGGCATGCGCCACTGCATCCGGCCAAACTGATGGGTTATTAATGATTAGGATACTGGCCTGGAGATGTAAGTCAGTGGTAGAGCACTTGTTTAGCATGTTCTAAGCCCTGGATTTGATTCCCAAGACTGAAATTAAAACATTAAAAATTAATGCTCAACTGGACAGAGTCACCCATTATTCTATGAGCATCAGACTTCTGAATACCCATAGGTTTGCAAACTATCTATGATCTATGTGCAAGACTCTCTTCCTTAACTCTTTAAAGACTTTCTACCTTACTGAAAACCCCTCCATCTTTAGGAGGATGAGTGAGGGCTTAGTCTATGTTTTTCTTTGTCAATGGCTGTCACTCTAAACTAACAACTGAGGTTCTATTGTATGGTATGATGACTATAGAAAACAGCAACATCCTATATGCTTCAAAAAAAAAAACTACAAGAAAGGATAATTTATGCTTTCACCACAAAAAATGATAAATATTTGGTGTGATAGATATACTTACCATGATTTGAATATTATCCATTGTATACATGTATTGAAATATCACATAGTACCCCATAAATGAGTATAATTTTGTATGTCAAAATAAATAAGTAAAAATAAAGAAGAATAACAAGATAAGAGCTATATCTTAGAATTGATCAGAAGCACTGGAGTCTCAGAACATGTACAGCAGCAGTCCTCGAAAGGAAAATTGATCTGCATTTATGAAGAAACAAAGGAACATCAACTTCTATGGCATATTTAATGATGTACAGCAAAGCTAACTCCCAAAATATTCCTCCTTATATACTCAGAATAAGGCTTATGATACACTATTGACTCTTCAGTGGTTTCTAAACTCACCCATCTTTTAGAGTGACTCATAACATTGGAATGCCTATTCCCATTGGACTATCATTCACAAAAATATGTGAAAGAAAAATAACAGATCAAGGTATTACTCTCTCCAAATCATCATTATTTTAAGAATCATCTTAGCCTCAAGCAAGAAAAACTACTCCTGGTTTGGTGAATTTGTGTATGTAGTTCGAATGACATTCACTGGAGACTTTCCCAGTGCCTGGCAAATCACATGATTTAGAAATGACATGTTCTCTATTCTTTCTGATAAAATGTATCTTTCTTGTCTAGTTTTCAATTTCTTTTTTCAGTCATCCTAATTGCTTTTCTCTGGATAGGTTATGCCATTGCCTAGCAATATGCTTTTCTCTTATTAAATACTCACATTTCACATCATTTTTTCCTGGTTTCCTGCTACCTTAATTATCATCTTGTTTCACTAAATCTCTTTATTTTAAACTAGTTTCCCATTACATTAGTGGTTCTCAAACTTGGTGGCATAATGTAATAATCTAGAAAGCTTATAAAAGGCCCCATGTCTAGATTTAGAGATATTAAATTAAATAAGAAACTATAAAGGTGACCAGGTACAGTGGCACACAGATACAATCCCAGTAACTCAGAAGATGGAGGCAGGAGGATAGCAAATTTGAGGCCAGAAACAGCCTGCATACCTTAGTGAGACGCTGTGTCAAGATTAAAAAGATTTTTTAAAGGTGCTAGAGGTAAGACCCAATGGTAGAGTGCTTGTAAAGTGTAAGAGGCCCTGGGTTCAGCTTTCAGTTAAAAAAAAAAAAAAAGAAAAAGAAAGAAAGAAAGAAAGAAAGAAAAAAAGAGAAGAGGAGAGACAAAAAACTGTGGAGGTGACGCAACTGTTGTGTTAACCTTTCATCCCAGATCACTAATGAACATTTTTATTTAATTCATCCCCCTTTTCTGGCATCCATTACAAGATCGCAACTTGATCTAGGTGCTATGGCACACTCCTATAATCCCAGCAACTGGGAGGCTGACACAAGAGGGTTGCAGGTTCAAGGGCAGAGGAGGCCTGTGCTGCACAACTTACTGAGACTCTGTCTCAAAGTTTAAAAAAAAAAAAATGAAAAAGGGAAATGGGGTTGCAGCTCAGTAGGAGACTCCCTGCCTAATACACACAATACCCTAGGTTCAACCCAAAAGTCCTGCCCCCTCCTTAAAAAAAAAAAGAAAGAAAAAAGAAAAACTGCAGCACAATATTGATCCGTTTCTTCACTTGGTAATTATAGACAAAAGTAGTTGTTATGTAGTTATGGCAAGGTCAATCACAAATGAGAAACAGGATTACATGTGTACAGATTAAGTACCTTGTTCATCATCAGATAGTTTGTTTTTCCTTGTTTAAGAGTATTATTTACCCATTTGTTCAAGTCCCTGAAAAATATTTCAACAGGAAAGAGTATAAGCAGAGTTGCTCAATAGGGAGCTATCTCAAAGGGCAATAAGTATAAAGGGAGGGAAAGAATTTCAGAGCCAGCACTTAGAAAAGTAGATGAGTCCAGAAGAATGGTAATGAGAGCAATGATGGTGAGCAGCTCCCAAGGTCTTGGCAAGTATTGAGTGAGAAAATTGGCTCTGCCTCTTGACTGAAATCAAAATACAAGCAAAAAACAATCTTTTAGCAATGGTTTCCAGACAAACTGTCATCAGTGGGCACTTACAAAAATCCCCATGCCTATTAAATTTCATGCAAATTCAATAAAAATTAGGGTTGAGGTCCAGACATTAGTGTCTTAAGCAACCTACATGACTTAATTGTACATCCATTATGAAAATCACTCGACTGAAAGAATAGAACTTTACAGTGAACAATTTAAACTTCCATATCATCTGGCTATTTTATCTGGCCAGGGTAGGAGGGTCAAGCAAAGCATTTTAATTATTCCCTCTGCCATCATCCTAAATTGCTCACCTCTCTACTGGGACTTGTTGCCTATAGATTGTAGAACTGATTTCTGGTTGGCTATTTCCTTTGTCTTTAGTATTGATCTAGCCCCTGTACTACTTTATTTTCTAAAAGGACATTGCAACTCATGTCAAAAATAATTCACATGTGATATATCATAAATTTGATTACACAGAAATAATTATAAGCATTATTTTTCTTTAAGACAGTAGCTTGGTTTTCTTTTTGTATTCAATGAATGGAATACAATTATCAAATGTCTTTGTAAGACATACTGTCTTATCTCATTGGTCCCCCTAAAGTGTCATTGAACTTGGCCTGATGATGCTCCTTTATAGAAGGTCAGAAAAATTATTTTTAAAATTTATCTTAACCCAAATCCCATGCTCTTTCTTTTGCAAAGAGCTGTCTTATGGTGTACATCTTATAGTAACAAATGAGAAATTGGGAGCAAGTAAGAGTTCTAGGTTTGATCCCCAGCACTGCAAAAATGGGAGAAAGACTTGGAAGCCCACTCCCAAAATGATCCCCCAAACAGTCACCCATTGGAAACCCTATGAATAGCAAAGAAGCACTTACATAGTGCAGGGTATGGCACAGTGTCAGGTAGTGTTTTGTTCTGTTATATACAGGGTCATTACAAGTCAGACCTGACTCAACAGTACCTAACAACAAGAGTTCATGCTCCTTTTCTTTCAGAAACATGAATTCTAGTTGAGGTAACTGAGAATACTTATATCTATTTTAGTGTTTTTCAAATTTTAAGCTGACTTTGAATGATCTCATGTGCTAGAAAAATGCAGATTCCTAGGTCTTGCGAGTTTATGGTTTATTAGTTCCTTCGAGTTTTCCTAAAACATGCATGTTTATCAAGTTGTTTTGATAATTATAATGAAAAAACATGCTCAGCCTCAATTTCCTCAGATATAAAACAGCAATAATAATACCTTCAAATTGTTATGATTGGTGTAATCAATGTAAGTCACATTACAATGCCAGGTATATAATAAATGATGGCTCAAGTATATATGCTGTATGTCAAATCATGTGGTATAGAGTTCCATTATTTTATGTTACAAATGAATACAAAACTTTCTAAATAACTAAAGTAGAAACTTCAACTATAACAAGTGAAGGGATACAGAGACATGGTCAAAGTCAAATGAAGTTAACTAAATAATGCTTTATGATCTGGTGAGTTTTAACAAACAGCAACAGATCAAAAAGTAATTAATCCTGTTAAGAAAATGACATTTGATAATCAATAAGAACATCATAACTACTAATTTGGCTGAATTGCCTTGTTATTCTTATAAAATTTCCATATTTATGACAATGAATTATAATATACAATATTGGGCAATTCTTTATAAGAACCATGTCATATAATTAATAGTTTCTCTCTTATATTCATACTTAACTGAATAATTAAAGTCCTCAGTTGATGCTGTATGAACATAATGCAATTGGAAATGAAGAAATCACCCTGGCTTTTATGGGAATTGTAGGAGCTGGTGGTAACCACAGGGACTTTACCATTTCCAAGGCAGGTACTAGACTCAATTGGCTAACTACTCTTATTTAAAAATATCTTCAAACTTTTGTATAGCTTGACTTTGGGGATCCTGATATCTTAGATCACAATTTAAGTCAAGTGGAGACATAACTTATGTAGGCCCATAAAATGAAACATAAAATGGTCTGAGAGGAAGAAGGAGGAGAAGGAGAAGGAGAAGGAGGAGGAGGAGGAAGAAGAGAGGAACAGGAGGAGGAGAAGGAAGAAGAAGAAGGAGAAGAAGAAGCAGGAGAAGGAGAAGTGGAAGAAGAAGAGGAAGAGGAAGAGGAAGAGGAAGAAGAAGGAGAAGAAGAAGGAGAAGAAGAAGGAGAAGGAGGAGGAGGAAGAGAAGGAGAAGAAGAAAAAGAAGAAGAAGAAGAAGAAGAAGAAGAAGAAGAAGAAGAAGAAGAGGTAGCAGCAGCAGCAGGAGGAGGAGGAGGAGAAGAAGAAGAGGACGAGGAGGAAAGAGATGGAGGAGAAGGAGGGGAAAGAGAAGGTGGAAAGACATCAAAAGAGACACACAAAGAGATCCATAGGATCCAGGCTTCATACCTTGTCAATGGAGCCAGGTTACAAAGAGAGCTAAGGTCCCCAAATATTGATGTTCATATTGGCTTTCTTCCCCAAACAGAAAGAATGGGCTATTTTCTCTAAGACAGAACTTTAAGTGTCTATAGACCAGCTGAAACAAAGGAATTTGGCATGCAGACCATTGTTAAGTCCTTATGTATGGACTCCGATTTGAGGTTCCACATACCAAAATTTATATTAATATAAATTCATGGATTAAAATCACAAACATTAATTGAGTACCCACTATTTACTATATAAGGCTACATGCATCATAGGAAAATATAGGTAAAAAGAGACCTTTTGCTGTGCATAAATTGGGTACAATCCAAGAGAGATTGGCAAGTACATAACTGTAATAGAAAACATAATAATTGATTTTTAAAAATGTCTGCATAAAGTTTAGTGAAAGAATATTAACCTCCATGGTTATAGGGACTACATAAAAATAGAGAGAAGTTTTTGCATATATACATGCATATGAATATGTGAATAAATCTTTGGTGTGAAGAGTGAAAGTGAGCAAAGCAGCTTACCCTCATTCCACCAAAGAGGATCCTGATATGTATTCCCTCATTCATAGTTAATCATCCAATTAAAGGAAGGAAAAATCCTTTTTACCTGGGGTAGTGGAGGAAGGTCTTTAGGAACAAGTAATTTGGAAATAATTCCTTAAAATAGTTGTTGTTGTTGTTGTTGTTGTTGCTATTGTTGTTGTTTTGAAACAGGCTATCACACTGTAGCCCAGGATGGCCTTGAACTCATGATCTTCCTGTTTCAGCATTGCAAATGCTGGGACATATGCTTGCTCCACCAGACCAGGCTCCTTAGAGAATTTTAACAAATAGAGCTTTGAAAGAAAAAAAAAAGGAATTTCAGATAAAAGAAATGACACTATCAAAGAGATGAGAGAAAAACTTATGATAGTTTACTTTGAAGAGTTAAAAGCCATCATAGACCTACATCCCATACAGTAATACTTTAGTAGATGAATGGGAAAAGAAGTGGGTATCTTAAGGACCCTTTTCCATTCCGGCATCTCTGAGGGAGTCTTGGATGGTAGAAACAATGTGGTTTGTGCAGGGCAAGTTTCATACATGTGTAACCAGTACACTGAACTGGGATTTACAATCAAAAAGTTAATGTTCTGCTGTTGTTGCTTTGAAACTGTTAATGATTTATCCTTGAAATTGTGGTTTGTAAGTGAAATCCAATTAAATGATGGAATATGGGCTTGCAATCTTGGCTTATGGACAATGCCAATTCCTACTACATCCCTGCCTCCTAGTACAGATTCTCACCCACTGACTCCTAACTGTTTGGAATCTTGTCTTATCCAGCCTAATCCTTTTCTCTTTTTCCCCAGGACTCCTGTAGTTCTCCTCCTGAGGCAAGAATTGGGTCCCACTTTCCTGGGAAGACAATATTCCACCCTTGTCCTTCACCCAAAGCAGAGGCCTAAGCAAGATCATGAGGAAAATAAAGGTTAGGCATCCACACTCCAATTTTATCTAACCCAAATAGTCACATATTTTTTAAATAGCAGCAGTCACAAAATTTTTGCATTCATTGCAGACTTTTTTGATGTATACTTGAAGAATGAAACATATAAAAGATTGTCAATAATAATCACAAATCCATATAGTATCATAGAGTAATATTGTGTGATATATCAAAAAGAGTACTGACTCTGATTACACTATTTGCATTATTCCTTTGGACTATGTCAATGCTTTATCAGAATTGTTTACTGATAGATTCTACTGAATCTCAAACATCTATGCCTGTTTCCTACTGTATATTCAACTTATTTTAAGCAAAATCACAATTCTAGCCCTGCCTAACTATATTCAGAGAACTTTATAAACTTCAAAATGCTTCATGAGATTCACTGTTATGTAGTACTATACATCTACTTTTTTGCATGGAAGATTGCAGTGCTATTCGTGAAAGGTAATTCAAAGCACAATTTGATTTCATGTCCCTAGATAAGTGGGAAAAAACTCTATTTGCCTAGACACTACAAAAATTCTCATAAGTACCTTAAAAAATGCTAGATGGCAATGAGGAAGAATGACAGCCAGCTAGTGATGTGTTTCTGACACTTCAGAATTACATGTTGCCTCTAGGTGGGTCTCCATTTTGCTATTTCCATTGCTGTCCATCCTGAGTGCTATAAATGAGTAATACTTCAGAAATCTAGAGAGCTAAGTTTTCGTAAAGGCATCAAATGTTTTAAAAAAGAAACTGACAGCAAGTCTAACATTAATATGAAATACTGTGAATTAAAAATCTCTATACTGGGAAATGACAGAAATGCCATCATCTGGAGAGTGTGGAAATCAACACAGATTTTAGTGTATTTGTACTCACAACTCCAGCTTGCCAGAGTGTAAAGGGGAAAATAAATTTATGCCTTCATATCTAAGGCAAATAAGAATAAAATAAAAGATCAATGAGCTAATATCCTTGGCAATAAATACTAACAAATAGCATATACATATATTTTTGCCATCCAAATTCATTTTTTCTCTTAATAACTCATTCCCCTTTTTAAAGAGTTCTTAAAATATCTCATTGAATTCTAATGAAACCCCTTGAGAGGTACATGTATATATTATATGTGCTTAATACATAATATAAATGAGATGTGAAATTACAGATTTATCCAAAGCAAACAGAATTATTAAAATAAAAGAATAACTATGTGTATCCTTACATAAGAGAAATTTAAGCCCCTGGAATTTATTTTTCCAAATACAGTTTCACCATCAGTCATTATTGGCAATATTATTTTTTGCCTAGAATGTGCTGGGTATTTGCTAAGTGCCTTCCACAAGATCCCACTTTATCTGAGAGTTTATTTTCCAGAGAGAGGGACTTGAATAAATACGAAGATATCAACTTTGAAAAAATAAAATAATCATAACTTCTGATAGAATTACATTGGAAGGGAAGGATAGAGCTGCTCTGAGAGACATATCGGGAGTAACTAATCTGCAAGGATATTGGATTAAGCAAGTTAGTGCTGTCCAGTTGAGTCCAACTCATTAGGACCCTGTGTACAACAGAAGAAAACACTCCCCCACACTGTGCCATGCCTGGCACTATGTCAGTGCTTCTCTGCTCTTCATAGGGTTTTTAATGGCTGATTGTTTTGGGTGTTGCTGCACCTCAGAGTGTGCAGAGCAAGCACTCTACCAACTATGTTAAACCCCAGCCCCTGGATTAAGCAAAGACCATATAAATTACTGAGCACTATAAACTACAAGTGTTTGGTATAATTGAAGATGTTAGACAATTTAAGATCCTGGTGACATTTAGGTTGTGACTATGAGACTAGGTTACTGAAATGGAATAAAGATAACCAGTGGAGTTGAGATAGACCAGGAAGTCAGCCTATAAACTGTCAGAAATACTCCCCAGATAGACCTTCAATCTGTGAAATGCTGGCCAGTCTGAAGGGAGACCCCAGCATTTCAGAAGTTTCTTTACTTCCTGCCCTATTCTTCTATTTTTCCTTGTTGACAAAGGATGATTCAAAACATTACAAAGTTGATAAAGCCAGATATTTTTAATTAATTTCAATTCTTCCTCTTGGCTTGATTTTTCACAATCATTCCCAGTTTTCAGTAATTTTACATCTTAAATCTCAGTTATACCATATTCCTCTCCATTGCTTTTTACTCTACATTTGCTGTTTTTCTGGCTTTCAAAATTTCCATTGGCCTATTTTTAAAGCTTTGTAATACCAAACTTATTTTCAGTCCATCTAACATGATTGTCAGAGAAATCTTCCAAAAATGAATTTTTTCAAGTCCCATAGCTATTTATTGCCTCAAGGCCCTCTGAAAACATCACTATCATTATCTCTCTGCACCTTTATCTTTCTCATAGCCATCCTACTAGATTTTCTAACTTAGATCTTCTTTTCCTATAGTCTTTTATGTGCAAGTTTCTAATTTTGTCACTAACCATAGTAGACAGTGCTATTTCAAAAACTTTACAATTTAATCCTTACAATTTTCTTTTAAAGTATATGGCAACATATTCTTTGTCCTTTGGTCTTCTTTCATTGACTGTCTTGAGCCAAGGCAGGCCTTCCAGGGGTGACTTCCTGGTAGGTGGATGAAGATAGCTTCGGATAAACAACTTAGTCATTCTCCTCTCTTTTTTCCCTTCCTTCAGTGTTTTATTTTTTCTTCTTCCTTCCTGTCTCTCTTATTGCCTGTTTCCCTTGTTTCTCTTCCCTCGTTTGTCTTTATTTCTCTTGCTTTCTCTACTTTTCCTCTGACAAAGAAAAAGACAACGTAGACTGGTGCAGTATAGAGATAACTCAGATAACTCAGATAATTTTCTGCCAGCAATGAGCTGAGAAAAATAAACTCTTTAATTTAGTGTCTTGAAGAAATCTTGGTCTTCCTCCAAAATTTCTGCCAATTCTCTAAATCACATTCTCATGTTCTCATTTTCCTCTCAACTTCCCACTGTCTTATAGAATTCTCTGTTCTGGTCCAGGTATTATATTCAACAAGTTTTAGAGTTAAAAGGTGGTGAGAACAATGTTGTTGTTGTTGTTGTTGTTGTTGTTGTTAAATGTATTATTAGTAGAACAGAATTCATTGATATTTTGTGATTGGGAAAGCACTGGGTTGGATGGGTGAAGGACAGATCACTTTGAATTATTCCAATGATACATTTTTCAAAGAGAACAGAAGGTTTCATCATTCTTAAAATAGTTTTCAGCCTCCATATTTTTGAGGAATTTCACTGCTGGGGAATTTTTCAATATAATCTCTCTCTACCCACTTGTACCCTGTCATTTCTACTGTGCCCACACCCCTTCTTATTTTTCCTCTTTTTCTCCAGTTCTTGAGCCTCTCACCTCTTTTAGCTCTTGCTTTCAAGATCAACAGAAGTAACATTTTATTGATTTTCCTTTTTTTTTTTTTTTTTTTTTTTTTTTTTTTTTTTTTTTTTTTTTTTTGTCTAACATGAATTCATTTCCTCCTTCTCCAAGGCCTGGGTATCTGTCAACTTCCATGCCTAGTTTATGGAGATATTTCTTCAAATCACAAATATTCAAAAATGCATGAATAGAGTGGAAAGTTTGTTTTTAGACTTCCCTTGGCCCCTCCACCCACACTCTTCATTCAACAATCAGCTTACATAATTTTGGAGGATCTCTTTTATACAAAAGCATGACTGCAAATAGTTATGTCTAAAGAGGCCACTGAGTTGACAGGACCATTGCCATCTTAGGTAGCCCCTCCAGCCCTTTGAGAAACTATATACTGGAAGAATTTTTTTAACTGTCTGATTTTAACTACCTGACTGCTTGATTAATGGTTAATTCTTAACCATTGATTGATTGCCTGTTAACTGCCTGTTCTGCTTGCACAATCTATAGAACTACTATCTGAGTGATTGTCTGTTATAGAACTGCTTATTTTTTGTTTTTGTTTTCATGCCAACCACTTAGAAAATCATACTAGGAACTTAGAGATTGTATACAAATCATACAACTTGGATATTGTAAGCTTGCCAAAATTTGCCTTTAGAAGTCCCTAGCAACTGTTTCTCGGGGTCATGGGTTTTGGAGAGACACAAATCCTCCATGGCCACCAGCTCAATGAAGACTTCCTTTAATTGGTTTTTTGCCTCTTGTGGTATATTTTGATCTCAGGTTACAACATATGAAACTGAACCTTTACAATCAGAATCATGACCAATTATAAATTTTAAAAATTAACAATTGCCATGAACAATTTAAAAATCCTTAATATAAATGGGGCACTGGGGCTCATGCCAGTAATCCCAGAGACTTGGGAGGCAGAGGAAAGAGGATTGTAGGTTCAAAACCAGAGGCAGCCTGTGTAACTTATTGAAACCCTGTCTCAAAATAAAAAATAAAAAGTGGGCTGGAGGTGGAGCTAAGTGGGAAAATGCTTGCAAAGGATGCATGAGGCCCTGGGTTCAACCTCCAAGGACCACAAAAAGCAAAAAAACTCCTTAACATAATAGCATAATGTTTGTATTTATGAGCAACCTCATGATACTTTATTTTACTCTCCTAGTCCTAGATTTATTTTTTGGCTATGAAACCATTTCTTCAAATGACTACACATTTATACTATTTTCTTTTTTTTCTTAATTGGTACATCTATTAAAACTATAGACTAATGGTCCTGCCCTTAAATGTTATTGTGGTTGTTCACTGACTTCCATAAAACATAATTAATTATAAAGGATTCCTCACAAATACACTTTGGACAAAAGCAAGATTGACTGATAACATAGTGTTATTTCAGACATGATCCCTTTAAATTAACACTTCCTAGAAAATGGAGTTTGACCCTATTTATACCAACACTCAAGGCCACATATCACAGGCATAAAGACATACTATGACCACAAGACATCTTTTCATATTTCCTAAATAGTTTTATATTTTAGTTACAAGTGTCAGTTACCACAGCCCAACTTGTTCTTTAACAGGTAGAAATTTTATGCCCATTAATCAGAGTCTCTGACACCTTTCTGGGCCTATTTATTTGTAGGAGGAGAAACTATAACCAGGTTCTTCATATCATGGCATTCATACATGATGCCCAATCTTCATATGCTGTCCAATTTCTTTAAAATAAATGGAGGGACTCACAGCAGAGCCACGTAGAAGAGGAAGTTTCCTATGAAGATCACATCCTCCCACATTTTTCATTTCCTCCCTTCGGGGTCCCACCTCAGTGCAAAACCTTCCATTAGGAACATTTGGGCTCTACCTCACTGGCTGTGCTCTCCCATTTTCAGTCACATTTGTATGGTTTTGTAAACAGAAAAAATAAAAATGCATTCTTTTACCACATTATTTGTTTGTTTATGTATTTTTATCATATTTGTTCTAGTTTGTAAGTCATGGGCAGTATCATGAGTATCTTTAAGTTATTTGTCAAATTTAGGAAAATATCTATCTAGTTGTACTCACGGATGAGCTCTGACTTTTTGGACACTCCATTTTTTTCTTCTAGTGACTGATCAAAATACTCTGAATTTATGTTACTTGTTTACAAGTTTGTTGCTGATGTCTTACCACAGTGGTACATTATACATCTTATACAGTCTTCACTGGCTTCAGTTTTTTTCTGTAAACTTCTTTCACCTTCCTCATTTGGCCAAAAGCCATCACAACACTTGTCTAGAGGATAAGTGCAATGGGGACTGTTAGTATGATAGAAGCATGTAACTGATTGTTGTTCAAATATTATTATTGTTAGGTGCCTTCCAGTTGGGTCTGATTCATAGCAACCCTCATAGAGTTTTCAAAGTGTGATTGTTGTGGAATTGCTTTGGGAGTGGATTGCCACATCCTTCTCCCATTGTTGTGGTGCTGGGGATCAAACCCAGGTTAGACTTGATCAAATTTTATGTCAAAAAATGACCAAGGTTAAGGAAGCAAGGGATCTTGAAACTTAATCAGCTTTAATTTCATGGCAACTTGGTAACTCATTCTTCTGTTCCTGATTTTATAACATTTCCAGAACATTGGTATATTTAATCCATATAATGACCCACAAAATCAAGAATTTTGTTCATTTTTTTCCTTGGCAGTAATAGCTGTATGGTACATTCATATGTTGGATGACATTCTAATAATATTTTTGAAACTTTAATTAGCATACAATATAATGGGTTTCATTATGGTATTTTCATACAGTTATACTGTGTATTCTGATCCTATTCATCACCCTCTGCAGATAGTCCCCTTTTACGCTCAAGTGTCACACATGTATGTTTTGCTTTGTTTTGTTTTGTTTTGTTTACAAATTTATATTTTACATGTGAGAAAGAACATGTGGAATTTGTCTTTTTGAGCTTGGTTTACTTCACTTAAGATGATGATCTCCAAACGAGGAATGGTGTTTCACGCCTGTAATCCCAGCAACTTGGGTGGCGGAGGCAGAAGGATGGCAGGTTTGAGGCCAGAGGCAGGCTGCATAACCTAGCAAGACCCCATCTCAAAATAAAAAATAAAAACTCCACTGGAAGTGCACACTGGTGGAGTACTTGCAACGTATGTGTGGAACCCTGAGTTGAACCCCAAAATACCTTAAAAAAAATCTCCAGTCCCATCAGTTTTCAGGAAAATGACACAATTCCATTCTTCTTTATAGCTGAATAAAATTCATTTTCTTTATCCATTCATCTGTTGATGGACATCTAAGGTGATTCCACATCTTGGCTATTATGACCAGAGCTGCAAAGAGCATGTAAATTCAGCTGTACCTATGGCATGTTAACTTAGATTCCTTTGGGTTTATAACCAGGAGTAGTATAGCTGGATCATATGGTAGTTCTATTTTTAGTTTCCTGAGGAACCTCTATACTGATTCCCATAATGGAGGTAATAATTTATGTTCCTACCAACAATGTATAAGGGTTCTATTTTCTCTATATCCTCACTAGTATTTATTGTTTGTTTTGTTTTGTAATAATAATAGTAGTAGTATGTACTACTTCCCCTGAAATACTGGAAATAAAAATAGTCTGATATTTAGAACAAACAATGTGATTAAAAGCAACATGCAGTGGAGTCTTACATTAACAATGATATCTTAATAATTGAACTAAGCAATATAAATTATATTTACGTTGATGAATTAATTGTCCTTAAAGTAAAACTAGCACATATCAGTAGTAAATAATGCATGCAGTTTTCTCCTTCAATGGTCTTTTCACTCTGGAACTTGTTGTTTGATTTAAGATTCTGAAAATCTAACAAAGAGCTCCAGGTTAATACAACCACAAATCCAAATGTCTCTTCTTCACCTCTATTTCAAGTACCATGACTCTGTTGACTGTTATCGATCATGTATTTTATGAAACACAACATAGGAATAAACCTAATTAGATTATGTCCACCTGTATATATTTTATCCTTTGTAGCTTCATAAGCATGTCCCTAATTAAAATATTTCTCTTCATTTACCTAAGTTAGAAGAAAAGACTTCTTTAATTGATCTCTGCCTCCAGGATGCCTTCCTCATCCCAAACTAACCCATTTTCAGCATTATAGCAATGTACTTTTTGGATATTTTGGATGTAATTCCTGTTCTTAAATTTCATCACTGTTTCCCCATGGCTTCTACAATATAATTTAAATTTATTTGCATGTTGTAAGATATTTGATCTTCTGCTCTGATTTCTATTGCCTTTTAATCATTTCCTTTTACCAATCTGACTCTTATTCCAGTATGCAGAATTCTTGATAGTTTGTTGGAACAATTTCTGATGCATGTTCTCTTTTTTTGTAACAGGTAAGGTACACATTTATAGTTCTGCACAATTCTGATTATTCTTCAAGTCTTCCCTCTCAGCTTGCACTTTATAAGGTCTTCCCCAACTTCCCCAGGCAGGACTAAAATCTTTTATGCTTACATCTTAGGGGAAAATTTGCATCTGAAAATTTCTCTCAGAATTCTTTTCTCTTATGCTTTACATAGCTATCTCTTCACTGGACTATAATAATTTCAGTCTGATCTTTATCCATGTCTAGATAATCTACATCTATGTCCACATTTATGCCTATGCTTAATATGAAGCATGGTGCCTCAGACATAACAAGCACTTATTAAACATTTGCTATTTAATTTAGATAATATATTTGGTTATTTTATTCAAGTTATTATCTGCATTTATATTTTAAACTTCCAAGTATTTTAAACTTCCAAGTTTTTGTTCATTTATTAACTAAACAATTATGTGAAAAAAATAATATATATTTTATGTTATGACAATTTTTCAGGGATCTAAAAATATTTTTGGAGAAGGACCCAGCAACCTACTCCCAAAAAACAATCTGTCATCGAAAACCCCATGAATAGTAGAGAACCACTGAAAATAGTGTTTCATCTGTCACTGAATTGGACACCAACTCGACAGCACCTAACAACAACAGAAGTGTTTTTATTTTTTAGGGAGTACTTGGGGTTGAACTAAGGGCTTCACACATTCTGGGAAAGTGCTCTACCACTGAGCTGCACCCTCATCCCCTTTTATAATTTTTTGTTTGAAGACAGGGTCTCACTAAGTTGTGCAGGCTGCCTCTGGCCTTAAACTCACAATCCTTCTGCCTCACCTTCCCAAATATCTGGGATTTCAGGTGTGCACCATGGCACCCACCTGGGTTATTTTTACCCTTTTATCCATAACATAGCTCCATCTATTCATATTACCCAAATAATACAGCCTGCCTTTATTATTGAAGTAGTAATAGCTTTTCCTCATAGATAGTATCTACATAAGGGAAGAAGTGAACAAAATGGTAATCTAGTTGAGTTGACATCCTGACCACCTTCCTACACACTACACTATTCTATATCTTCTCTACATATTTGACCCTAATAGTACAGACTTGTGAACAAAGATTTGCTTATTTTCAACAGATGTCTACTTAGAAGACACTGAAACAGTGCCTTGTTAGAATATAGTGGAGAAAGGTACTAAGCCAGAAAACTGAAGCTCAGCCTATACTCTTTTGATATCTCAAAAAGACTTTACACAATACTTGTACTATATCTGCACAAATTTCCCCCTAGTCTCCTAGTCCTTCTCATTTATCTGGGTTGTTGAAAAAGCTAATATATTTCAGGGCCATGGTAACAAAAACAGCTTGGTGCTGGCACAAAAACAGGCCTGAATAAAGACGGGACAGAATAGAAGAACCAGATATGCACTGACACACTTAAAGCCACCTAATCTTTAACAAAGACATACATTCGAGAAAAGATAGTCTCTTCAATAAATGGTGCTGGGAAAACTGGATGTCCATATGTAGAAGAATGAAAGTAGATCTATATCTCTCACCCTGTGTGAAAAGCAATTTAAGAGATCCTAGTGTAAAACTGAAAACTTTGAGACTATTAGAAGTAAATGGAAGGAACACAGTCAAATACATTGGCATAGACAAGTACTTTCTTACAAGATGCCAATAGCCCAGGAAATACCACCACAAATTGACAAATAGGATTACATAAAATTAAAACATTTTTGCACAGCAAAGAAAACTAATAACAGAAGGAGAGGCCACAGAATCAGAGAAAACTTTTACTTTTTATACATCTGACAGAGGATTAATGTCTAGGACATATAAAGAACTGAAGAAATTAAACATCAAAGTAACAAAAAAACTCAATATATAAGTGGACAATGGAACTGAACAGATAGTTCCCAAAAGAAGAAATACAAATAGCCAACAAACATGAAAAAGTGTTCAATATCCTTTGCTATAATCATTAGAGAAATGCAAATCAAAACTACAGTGAGATTCCATCTCACCCCAGTCAGAATGGCTAGGATTAACAAAACAAACACCAAAAAATGTTGATGAGGTTATGAGGGAAAAAAACCACTTTTACCCTGCTAGGAGGACTGTAAATTAATGCAGGCATTAAGGAAATCAGTATGAAGTTTCCGCAGAGAACTAACAATAGAACTACCACATGATCCACCTATACACTCCTAGGCATATACCAAAGAAAGATAAGTCATTATCCCACAGGGACATCTGAATGTAAGTTTTATTGCAGCACTCTTCACAATTGCAAGGATAAGGAATCAGCCCAGATGTCCATCAATGGATGATTGTATTTTTTTTTAATGTACTATGTATACACCATAGAATATTGTTGTTGTTGTTAGGTTTGCCTTTGGATTGCCTTTGGAATGGATTGCCACATCCTTCTCCTATCCATAGAATTTTACTCAGCAGTAAAGAAGAATGAAATGATGTTATTTGCAGCAAAATAGACGGAAATGGAGATCATCATTTTAAGTGAAATAACCAAAACCCAAAAAAAGAGAAAAACTACTTGTTCTCACTTATGTGCAGAAGCTAGATTTACCTTAAAAGGATATGTATATTTGTGGATATGCCTGCAGCAGTATCACTGTGGTATCAGATCTCATAAGCTAAGCAGGGTCAGGCCTGGTTTAGTACTTGGATGGGAGACCACCTGGGAACACCAGGTGCTGTAGGCTTGGCAGAAGGACCCAGAAACCCTCTCCCAACAGACAATCTGCCATTGGAAATCCTATGAATAGCAGAGAATCATAACAATACTGTTTCACCTGTTGTATATAAGGTCTCCATGAGTCGGACACCAGCTCCATGGAATGTAACAACATGTGTGTATAGATAGATAAATAGATAGATATAAATATATATACACAGACATACACACAATTGTATATATCTAAGATTGAAAAGGGCTGGGATTTAGCTCAGTTGGAAGAGCACTGCTCTGCAGTCTCTGAGGTCCCTAGTTTGATTCCCAGTGCCATAAAACAGAAGAAGGACATGGCAATCCACTCCAGAGGCAATCCCAAAACAGTCAGCCATTGAAAACCCTCATTGAGGGTCCCTTTGAGTTAGATAGGGCTGGGATTTAGCTCAGTTGGTAGAGCACTGCGCTGCAGTCTCTGAGGACCTGAGTTCAATTCCCAGCACCGCAAAAATGGGAGAAGGGCTGGGCAATCCACTCCCAAGTCAATCCCGAAAACAGCCATTGAAAACCCTATGAGGGTCGCTATGAGTCAGACACTGACTCAACGGCAACTAACAACAACAACAACATGAGTTGGATAAGAGCTGGGATTTAGCTCAGTCAGTAGAGTGCTGCTTTGCAGTCTCTGAGGTCCCAAGTTTAATTTCCAGCACCACAAAAATGGGAGAAGGACATAGCAACACACTCCCAAGGTAATCCCAAAACAATCTGCCATTGAAAACCCTATGAGGGTCGCTATGAGTCGGACACGACTCGATGGCACCTAACAACAACAACAACAACATGAGTCTGATAGATTTGACAGCACCTAATAACAACAACAAGATTGAAAAATATATGGGGACCCATCAGGAGAGGAGATGGGACCACAAGGAGTGGAACAAGAAAATTGGGAGCATGAGGAGGAGTAACATATACAGTAAAGAGGGAGAGAACAAGTGCAAAATACAGGAAGCAATTCTGTGAAAATCTCATGAATCTCACTATACTGTACACAATTTTAAAAATCATACTATACCTCATAAATATGTACAATTACTGCTACATGTAAATAAAAAATTTGTCAAATGTTTAAGGAGATGGAAGTGTCAACAATCCTGGTTTGATAATTAGACAGTGTATATATGACATGTTTGAACTAGATCATCACTCTGTACCCCATAAATAAGTATAATCAAAATATTTAATACAAATAAACTAAAAAGATAAATAAAAAGATGTTTGGCAGATCCCAGAAAAGAGAAGAGGAAGAAGAAACGGAAAATAGAAAAGAAAAGAAAAGCCATATAGAGTCTAAGCTATCTCAGAACTACTGGTATGGACCACTCTATCATTATATCCACTGTAATTCATACATGTACCATGGTCTTTCACTTGTATTTTTCATCCTACTGACTCAAATCTTAATTACCTACTCCTTCACATAGTTAAACCATAAGAATATTTTAAGGATAGATGGCTCCCTCATCTGCTCTTCTCCATCTTTCCTAGGCAGCTGCTGAGATGTTCATTTTATTTGGACCAAATCACCATTACAATGCATTAAGAGCCCAGAAAAATACCTTGAACAAAGTGATGCTTTGGAGATGTTTTGAACTAGGGAACAGAATGCTTAGCCCATTTCTAACA
>VMDO01015289.1:0-51666 GCA_007922755.1 Pedetes capensis | reverse complement strand
GAAATAGGTAAGACGCAGTCTGGCCATTCTTGCTTCCAAGGAGCACTCTGGTTGCACTTCTTCTAGGACAGATTTGTTGGTTCTTTTGGCAGTCCATGGTATATTCAATAGACGTCTCCAGCACCACAATTCAAAAGCATCAATTCTTTTTCTGTCTCTCTTGTTCAATGTCCAGCTTTCACAACCATATGATGCCACTGAGAATACCATGGCATGAGTCAGACACACCTTCGTCTTCAACGTGACATCTTTGCTTTTCAATACTCTAAAGAGATCTTTTGCCACAGCTTTTCCTAGAGCAATTCGTCTTTTGATTTCTTGACTGCTGCTTCCACTGGTGTTGATTACAGAGCCAAGCAAAGCAAAATCTTGGACAACCTCAATCTTTTCTCCATTTATTGTGAAGTTGCATGCTGACCCAGTCGTAAGGATTTTTGTTTTGTTGATGTTTAGTCGCAACCCATATTGAAGGCTATGATCTTTAATCTTCATCAGTAAATGTTTTAAATCCTCTTCACTTTCAGCAAGCAGAGTTGTGTCATCTGCATAACGCAGGTTGTTAATGAGTCTTCCTCCAATCTTGATGCTGCATTCTTCCTCATAAAGTCCAGCCTCTCGGATTATTTGCTCAGCATATAAATTGAAGAGATAGGGTGAAAGTATACAGCCCTGACACACACCTTTCTCAACTTTAAACCACTCAGTGTTTCCTTGTTCTATTCAAACAACTGCCTCTGGTTCATGTACAGATTTCTCATGAGTACAATTAGGTGTTCTGGTATTCCCATTTTCCGAAGTGTTATCCATAATTTGTTATGATCCACACAAGCAAATGCTTTTGCATAGTCAATAAAACATAGATGGACATCTTTCTGATATTCTCTGCTTTCAGCTAATATCCACCTGACATCAGCAATGATGTCCCTGGTTCCCCGCCCTCTTCTGAATCCCGCTTGATTTTCCAGTAATGCCCTGTCTATATACTGCTGCAGTCACTTCTGAATGATCCTTAGTAGAATTTTGCTGGTGTGTGATATTAATGATATTGTCCAATAGTTTGCACATTCAGTTGGATCCCCTTTTTTGGGAATAGGCACAAATGGTGGTCCTATAAGAGGTTACCTAGGGCTGGGATTTAGCTCAGTTGGTAGAGTGCTGCACTGCAGTCTCTGAGGTCCCAAGTTCAATTCCCAGCACCGCAAAAATGGGAGAAGGACCTGGCAATCCACTCCCAAGGCAATCCCGAAAACAGTCAGCCATTGAAAACCCTATGAGGGTCGCTATGAGTCGGACACCAACTCGACGGCACCTAACAACAAGTGGCATTGTAAGTATCTTAGTTTGTGTAAGCACATTCTATGATGTTTGCACAATTACAAAATCACCTAACACCAGGCATTGTGGTATACTTCTATAATCCCAGCATTCAGGAAGCTGAGGCGAGAGGATCCTCAGTTTGAGGCCAGCCTGGACTACATAGCAAGTTTCTTGCCAGCTTGGATTACATAACAAGACTTTGTCTAAAAACAAACAAACAAACAAACAAAAACAGCTGAGTGTGGTGGTACACACCTGTAATCCCAGAACTCAGGAGGCAGAGGCAGGAGGATCATGAAGTCAGGGGCCACTGAGGCTATAAGAAAGACCCTGTCTCAACAAAAACAACAACAACAACAACAATGAAAATCACCTAAAAATGTGTTCCACAGAATGTTTTCCATTGCTTAACAACACTTAACTGTATGCCAATAATCACTTTAGCCAGGCATAGTGTGAATGCCTCTAATCCCAGCATTAAAGAGGCCAAGGATAGGGGATCACTTGAATCCAAGGATTCAGCACCAGCCTAGATAAGAAGGTGAGGAAGAGAGGAAGAGGACAGGGGAGAGGAGGAGAAGGAACAGGAGGAGAAAGAAAAAAAATGAGGACAGTAAAAATAAATAAACAAATCATGAGCCAAAACCTGATAAAACTACAGAGGAAAAATGATGAACTTACTGCTATTTTTGGATACTTCAACACTTATCAGTCAGTTAGCTTTGTTTTTAGTTCCTTTTATTTAATTTATTTATTTATTTTTCTGATGCTGGGGACAGAACCCAGGGCCTCATGCTTGCTAGGCAAGAGCTTTACCACTGAGCTAAATCCGCAGGCTTCTAATACCTATCTATCAGAAATGGACAGATCCAGGGCTGGAGATGTAGCTCAGTAGAATGCTTGCCTGGCATGCAAAAGGCTCTGGGTTCAATCCCTAGCACTGCCAAAGAAAGGAGAGAAGAAAGGAGAGAAGGAAGGAAGGAAGGAAGGAAGGCAGGAAGGCAGGCAGGCAGGCAAAGGAAAGGAAAGGAGGGAGGGAGAGAGAGGAAAGGAAGAATAGTGGACAAATCCAGCAGAAAGAAGGTCAGTAAGGAGCTGAGTGTGGCGGCTTATAACTGTCATCCCCGCAACTTGGGAGGTGGAGGCAAGAGGATCACAGATTCAAGGCCAGAGGTAGCCTGCTTGGCTCAGAGAGACCTTGTCTCAAGATAAAAATTTTTAAAATGAGCTGGGACTGCTGCCCAATGATAGAGCACTTGTAAAGTATGAGTGAGGCTGTAGGCTCAACCTCAAGAACTGAGAGAAAGAAAGAAAGAAGGAAGGAAGGAAGGAAGGAGGGAAGGAAGGAAGGAAGGAAAGAAGAAAGAAAGAAAGAAAGAAAGAAAGAAAGAAAGAAAGAAAGAAAGAAAGAGAGAGAGAGAGAGAGAGAGGGAGAGAGAGGGAGGGAGGGAGGGAGGGAGGGAGGAGGAGGGAAGAAGAGAAAGAAAGGAGGGAAGGAGGGAAATGAAAAAAGAAAAAGGAAGAGAAAGAAATTAAAAGAAAAGAAGGAAGGAAGGAATAAAGAAAGACAGAAAAAGAAAATCAGTAAGGATATTGTGGAACTCAACACCACCATAAATCGATTAGAAATAATTGACATCTGTGGACTACTTCAGAGCCTGCAGCTGTACCACTGTAGCATTGGATCCCGTCAGGTCTCAGAAGCTGAGCAGGGTAGGACCTGGTTAGTACTTGGATGGTAGACCACCTGGGAACACCAGATGCTGTAGGCTTGGGAGAAGGCCCCAGTAACCCACTCTCCCTGCTAAAAATAAAATCAGCCATTGAAAACCCTACAAATAGCAGAGAAGCACTGACAATAATGTTTTGTCTGTTGTATGTAGGGTGACTATAAGTGGACTTGATGGCACCTAACACCAACTTGATGGTGCCTAACAACAATGGACTTCATTCAAAAACAACAAAATACACATTCTTCTCAAGCTCATATGGAACATTCACCAAAATAGACCATATTCTGGCCCAAACAACACCTTAATACTCTTAAAATAGAAATCACACAATAAAGTCTTGAGGTGGAGATCAGTGGGAGACTGCTTGCCTAGCATGTGCAAGGCCTTGGATTTTACCCCCAGGACTGCAAAAATCAATCAATCAATCAATCACAAAAAGTCTGCTCTTAGTCCACAATCAAATGAGACAGTAAAAAGTGAAAGAAAGCTGAAAGTTCCCAGGCTTCAGATCCATGAAAAATTGGGTTCAGGTTTGGGTGTGGGTTCTATATGTTAAAATTTAGAGGGTTCAGGTTCAGTTCAGGTTCAGGTTTAAATCCTTTGTGCAGATCCCAGGGCTTCAAACCAAACCTAAACCTGAACCTCGAACCCTTTCTCTTTTAAGCATTAAAAATTTTTTTCTGAACCCAAACTTGAATGCGAACCTGGTGAAAAGATGGATTCAGGTTTAGTTTTGGGTTTTGTTTTATTTTTTGTTTTCTTTTTTGAGACAAGATCTTACTGTGTAGCCCAGGCTGGCCTGGAACTGGTGTCAATTGTCCTGCCTCAGTTTCCCTAGTGCTGAGGTTACAGGTGTGTGACACCACCCCTGGCTTTCCAGGTTCAGCTTTTAATTTTGTTGTTTTTTTAATCATCATTATTTAAAAATTTTTTTAAAAACACTGAAAATAATTTTATCCATCTATCTACACATAGGATTAAAATTTTAAACCCAAACCTGAACCCACCAAATTTTCACTTATTAAACCCACACCTAAACCAGAACCCAATTTTTCTTGGGTTTGAAGCTCTGGAAAATCCCCAAACATTTTGAGATTAAAGTTACTTTTTTTCTTTCACAATTCTTCATCATTTTATGGGAAAGAATCTTTGCATATATGTTAATTTACCCAGAAATTCTGATATCCACTGTTGATTATGGTGGTCATGTTATTGATTTGAAATACAGAGAGTGCCAAAAATATGTATACACATTTTAAGAAAGAAAAAAATATTAAAATTGTAATACTCAATATATACCAGTAACAAAAGATGAATACAAGTCACATTTGACCTCTGAAATTACAAGAGGTGCTCAGCGTGGTTATCATAGCAGAAGAAGCAGGACTTGTTGCTGTGCAAGGCCTCCTGGATCTTCCTTTGTGCACATCACACAACAGTACCATGCATCTCAAATTTACCACAAATGTGTGCACCTGTTATGTATGTTGGAGGTTCTGTTGCACACTCTTACCTTCCTAGCCTTTGTACTTCCACTATTGTCTGAAATTTCAAATACCACTTGAAATGGTCTTGTGCTCCTCAAATGACATCTGTGCTTCTGCTATTTTCTTTGACTGTCTTGGCTGTTGCACGGTGGTGCTAGCATTCATTTGATTAACGCCATCTTTTAAGTAAATGTAATATAACACATCAATCTCTATGCCAAGCGAATAATCCGAGGTGCTGGATTTTATAAAGAAGAACATAGAATCACCATTGGAGAAAGACTCATTAACAATCTGCATTATGCAGATGACACATCTCTACTTGTTGAAAGTGAAGAGGATTTGAAACATTTACTGATGAAGATCAAAGAACACAACCTAAAGTATGGATTGCGACTCAACATCAACAAAACAAAAATCCTTACCACTGGGTCAGTATGCAACTTCATGATAAATGGAGAAAAGATTTCATTGTCCAAGATTTTGCTTTACTTCGTTCTACAATCCAATACCCATCAAAGCAGCAGTCAAGAAATCAAAAGTTGCATTGCACTTGGAAAAGCTGTTGCAAAAGACCTCTTTAAAGTATTAAAAAGTAAAGATGTCACAATGCACATGAAGGTGCACCTGACTCATGCCATGGTATTTTCAGTTGCATCATATGCTTGTGAAAGCTGGACATTGAATAAGGGAGAGAGGAGAGAATTGATCCTTTTCAGTTATGGTACTGGAGATGAATATTGAATATACCATGGACTGCCAAAAGAACCAACAGATCTGTCCTAGAAGAAGTGTAACCAGAGTGCTCCTTGGAAGCAAAGATGGCCAGACTGTGTCTTACATATTTTGGACATGTTGTCAGGAGGGACCAATCCCTGGAGAAGGACATTATGATTGGGAGAGTGGCAGGTCAGTGAAAAAAAGGAAAACCCTCAACTAGATGGATTGACACAGTGTCTATAACAAAGGACTTAAACATAAGAAAGATCATGTGCCTGGCTCAGAATCAGGGAATGTTTCCTTCTGTTGTTCACAGGGTCCCTATGAGTCAGACCCAACTTGACGGCACCAAACAACAACAATCATAATTCAATCCAACTTTGAAAAGTAATATGTAGATAACATCATATAGTTTAAAATATGTATACATATTTTTGCACCATAGTAAGTTTAGTTTTATTCATTTACATCATAAATATCCCTCCATTATTGGATTTTGCTTGGTTTTGCTTGGGTATATACAATATCAGTCTGGCTCTAAAATTTGGAACTGTGCCAAAAGTTCTATTCAGCAAATCCTCTCTCCCTTTCTTATTCCCTATACCCCATTTTCCTCCCCACATTCCTTCCACTCCATCCTGCCACCAGTATGGGTCACCAGTCTCATTTATTTCTGATTTCTTCATTCTGCATACTTCTTCTACATGCATACTTTCTTATTTTCTTTCTTATACAAAAAGTAGCATACTATAGATATTCTTTTTCCCTTTGCTTTTTTTAGTATATACTAAATATACTGGAAATCATCCCATAACTCTTCCTATACAGTCTTTCTTACAATTGCAAAGTAGTCATTTGTGTGAATAAGCCACTCAGATTGCTTCTGATATTTCTCATTTACCAACAATGCTGCAGTTAATAACTTATACGTCTGTAGGAGTGGGCTAGATAGATAGAGAAGTAAATGCACATGTATTTTTGATAGCTATTACTATTTTTGTAAGAGTTCTACCAATTTGTATTCCAACTAACAGTGCATGAAAGTATCTGTTTTGCCACAGCCTCACCAACTGAAAGTGTCAAGATCTTTTATTTTTACTAATCTGGTTGATGAGCAATAGAGAAGCTACTTCACATTTCCCTCATCATGAGGGTGAACCTCTTTTCATATGTTTGAGGTCATTTTTATATCCTTCTTGTGAATTTTTTTATCTTTTGCCCATATTTCTAACATATTTTTGGTCTTATACTGCAATCATAAAAATGTGTGTACTTTTCAAAAAGAAATTAATAACTCTCACTTAGAAATCAATATTTCTTCTTACAAAGTTAAAATAACTATCTCCAATTTTAGTCTATTAAACATCCCATTGTAAAGAAGTTTTTAAAAAATGATTGGAAGGCCAGGTTCAGGGGTGCACGCCTGTAATCCCAGAGACTTTGGAGGGTGGACACAGGAGGATCACAAGTTAGAGATCAGAAGCAGTCTGTGTAATTTAGCAAGACCCTGTCACAAAACACAAAGTAAAAAAATGGGCTAGGGGTACAGCTCAGTGGTACAGCACTTGCAAAGCATGCAAGCTCAAGGCCCTGGGTTCAAACACACAGTACTGAAAAAAATAAAAAAGATTGGGAAAGAACAGTTGGAAAGGCACAAGCACTGATGAACCCCAACACTCAGTCAATGAACTGACAAACGTCAGAGAAAACTGTAAAAATGATTATTCCTTCAAATAACAGCATATCTAACATATATATGTATACATACACATACACATACATACATACACGTATATATGGAGAGAGAAAGAGGGAAAGAGAAATTGCTAGTTTCCTAATATTAGGACTGAGGAATCCTGATATCTAGTCTTGCTCAGAAGGCTGAGGTACAGCTCAGGGCTGGAGTGTAGTTCAGTGCTTGCTCTGTGCTCTCTGAGGCCCTAGGTTTGATCTCCAGCACTGTTAAAACAGAAGACAGACCTGGCAGAAGACAGACCTAAAACAACCAGCCATTGAAAACCCTATAAATAGAAGAGAAGCACTAATATAGTGCCAGGTGTGGCACAGAGGTGAGGAGTGTTTCATTCTATTATACATAAGGTCACTACAAGTCAGACTTGACTTGACAGCACCTAACAACAACAGTCTTGCCCAGAAGTTGCAATACCAGCTGCTGTCAAGGGCTGAGGAATCCCAATTGCTAGCCTCCGGATCCCTGCAAGCTGCAAAGCCAGATGTTGTCAAGGGCTGAGCTCCTATACCTACATAGGAGCTATAACACTTGAAAGGCTAAGGAATCTTAACTTCCTTGGCCTACATAAGAGCTGTAACACCAGAAGGTACCACTTGCTGCTACTTCGCCCACTCACTGCCATCAAATGCTCAGGGATCTGTTGTTGTTCCATGCCATCGAGTTGTTTCTGATTCACAGCAACCCTCATAGGGCTTTCAATAGCTGATTGTTTTGGAATTGCTTCAGCAGTGGATTGCCACCCCCTTCTCCCACTTTTCCAGTGCTGGAGATCAAACCCAGGGCCTCAGAGACTGCAGAGAGGCGCTCTACCAACTGAGCTAAACTCCAGCCCTGCTCAGGGATATGTTGTTGTTGTTAGGTGCTGTCAAGTCGGTATCCGACTCTTAGCGACCCTGCATACAACAGGTGAAACACTATTGTCAGTGCTTCTCTGCTATTCATAGAGTTTTCGATAGCGGATTGATTTTTGGGAGTGAGTTGCTGGGTCCATCTCCCAAGCCTACAGCACCTGGTGTTCCCAGGCAGTCTCCCATCCAAGTACTAACCAGGCCCAGCCCTGCTTAGCTTCTAAGATCTGACGGGATCGGGTGCCACCGGGCTACAGCTGCAGGCTGCTCAGGGATATAGACACTGCCAAAAACCAGCAAAAGACCAGCACTTGAAGGGCTTCTCCTTGCCTTACCATGATTTCTATCCAGCTAGAGCAAAAGGACCCTGGCCAGCTGATTGATGACAATTACACAGGTATGGCTGATTAAATCATTGGCCAGTGGTGGTCAGTGTAGCCTTCAGCCCTCTCCCCCCACTGGAGGTTGGCAGATAGGACTAAAAATGCTATACCCCTCCAGTGCTGCCTTGGTCTTTCTAGGGACCTTATAGCTACCTTGAGGCTGACAGCCATCAGTCACCAAGTTAACATATAAAAAGACTCTTATCACTGAAGATCCCAAGAATTTTAGGAGTTGTATGCCAGGAAGTGGAAAGACCAAATATATATTTCACAATACCACGATCCACCCCAACTCACATTCCTTATGTCAAAAAGGATATATAGCTCAAAAGAGACTGCCATGTTACCAGAATCCCATTCAATCATTAATAATTAGTCCAGTCCATAATAATCATGTGAATATGTCTCCAGAGTGGGGCCACTCAGTTTTGTAGGCTTCCATTCAATCTTGGCAGCTTCCAAAAGTGGAAGTGGTCTCAGTGAACATGCAGCTTCACCCTTCCACACAGCTGGCATGACTGAGCTAAGAGACGGTGTCAGCTTCCTTTGAGGTAGCTTCTTTTGAGGTAGCAACATCATACTGGATTTCTCTCGTTTCTACCCCATTTATTCATTGCCTTACCCTCAGTGACTACTCTTCCTTCTCTTCGTTAATACACAAGCTCTTCCACCTTTGGAAGGGACATTAGGTTTGACCATTGTGCTTGTCAATCCTGCCAATGGCAATATCCACCTAGTAAGCACCTTCCCTCAGTCTACTGCCATTCAGACAGGGTGACGTGACATAGGTGCAGAACTAGGGGGCCACTGTCCCCACCAGGCAATATGTGCCAGAACACAACCCACCCATAAGGCCCTTAGGAATTCTGATATGTGATTTAAAGACAGTTACAGTTTCTGGCAATTAAAGTCAGGGCCTGTACATACTGGGCAAATACTCTACCACCGAGCTAAATTCCCAGTCCTCACCTTATTTCTTAGTAAAAGTGCAAAAATTTTCCACCTGCCTGGAATGAGCCTTGTGACTCTCCCTTTTGCCTTTCTTCATTCTTTTGTTAATCTGTTTTTCTTAACATTTGTAAGACCCAAGAGGGGAAGTTGATACAGCAAATTTGATAAGGCTCTTAAACTGCCTTTCAGTTTTGTAGGCAAGGTTACATGGGATGTTCCCACATTAAAGGGTCTGCCTTTACCACAGCATTTACCATGACCTAGACAAAGGGCACATTCAGTAGATGAATATCCTGGTCATTATAAAGCTGGTTCCACATAGCTTGCCAAGGAATCACCTGAGCTACTTCATCTGGGATGTTCCACTTGGCATTTACAAGTGGAATCAGACAGTCCCACTTCTCAGAGTCAGCAGAACTTACAGTGGCTTTTATCCAGCCCACCAGGCTGGAGTTCTCTTGAGAATAACCTCCTGTGTGTCTGGCTCAAGTACAGCCAGCCATTAGCAATGGTTCAATAGTGAGCTGGGTCCTGTATCAACCCAGACATTCCCTTCCACTCTGCAGTATTTGAAACCACAGATGGCTGCCACTAAATTAGTTACTCCCAATATCCACGTCAGTAAAGTCTTCAGGCTCTACAAATAAGACGGGTGCAGTAGCGCTCTCCTGTAATCCCAGTGGCTCAGGAGGCAGAGGCAGGAGGATTGCAAGTTTGAGACCAGAGGCAGTCTGCATAATTTAGCAAGACCCTGTCTCAAAAAATAAAAAAAGTGGGTGCTGGGAGTGCAGCTCAGTGGTTCAGCACTTGCAAAACATAGAAGCTCAAGGCCCTGGGTTCAACCCCCAGTGCCACAAAAAAACAGAAAAAAAAAGCCCTACAAATGGAATAATTCCTTCCCACCCTACCTTCTAGCTTCAATAGTTTCTTGGTTTTGCCTCTCCCCTCCCCATACACATGGACTAACTCCTTGGAAACTACAGGTCTTAGAGGTACTTTCTGTTGCTCCTGCATAATTTTGCTCTTGGGTGCAAACTCTGAGGCTAGTGGAAGAGCCGCAAACCAACTGAAGTCTGTTGGTCCAGTACCAAGGCTGACATGGCACTCTTTTGCCTTCATTTTAGCTGTTGAAGATATCAACAACCAAGAGATTGAATATTTCACCTTTTTCTTATTAGTTTCTATTTCCTTGTGCATCCACTGAAGTAAGTGGCCCGGAGCAGGGTCCATCTCTCTGGGTGCCATTGATAGCCTTCACCTTTAGTACCTGATGGCAGGACAGCTGCGGCTCCATACACCACGACCACTCAGGAATCACAAGTTCCCCACCCCCTTTCATCCTTTCTCTTTTCCAAACCACACACTTCTGTGAGCCAGACCTTCTTATGAGGCCTCACTTACTGACACCAAATGAGAAGAAAAAGAAACTGGACTTCTCTCACTGCACTCTCCCAGCACACTTCTGACACCATACACAAGTAAGCACTGCACCAGACGCCAGCTGAGCATCCTCCAATCCAGTTCAACTCTCACACTATCTACCTTGAGATGGCATCAGTCCCAAGACTGCACTTACCAACTTCTGATGCCAGTCCCAAGCCCCATATTGTTTCACCTGTGCTTCTGACCCGCAGCTAAAATCGGGGTTCCCACAATGCTCTCCTTAGGTTCGATAGTTTGCTGGAGTGGCCCGCGGAAGTGAGGGAAACACAGGTAGCAGTTTATTATAAAGTATATTGCAAAGGAAACAGATGAACAAACGCATAGGGCGAGGTGTCGGGGAAGGGTCCTGTAACATCCACGCCCTCCCCAGGCACGCCACCCTCCAGGAACCGCCCCCAGTGCAGCCATCCTGAGGCTCCGGGGGTAGAGGGGGAACACAGGATGATAATGGAAGCCTCATTATGTAGGTATGATAATTAAACCATTGGCCATTGGCCGTCAACCACTTTTCCCTCACCTAGAGGTTGGGGGATGGGGCTGAAAGTTCCAACCTTCTAAGGCTGCCGCGGTCTTTCGGAGGACCAGCACCTACCCTGCAGCTACCTGGTGGCTGTTTGCCATCAGTCAGATAATTAGCACACAAAAGACACCAATGAAGACTCCAAGCACAGTTAAGAGTTGTATGCCAAACGGAAAACTGACTGACTTCATCAGGGCAGCTGTTGCTTTCAGTGGGTACCTATGAGACTCTTCTAAGGGGTGTGATAATACCTGAAGCTACTTTATTTAGTGGTACTGGGAGGTTGAACCCTTCTGCCCTTGGCATCAATATTATTCTGCCTAGGGCATCAATATGAATGCCCTAGAATAAGGTCTACTCTAACTTAAAATATACCTCAGAATAATGATGATCCACAAGTAAATTTTTTTACCTGCCAGATCCAAACCCAAACCTTTTTAAAGGACCATAACAAAATGTACTAAACAATATAAAATTTATATTAGTCAAACGTAAATATATGAAGAAGCATATAAATGAACAGATCTGTCCTAGAAGAGGTATAACCAGAGTGCTCCTTGGAAGCAAAAATGGCCAAACTGCGTCTTACATATTTCGGACATGTAGTCAGGAGAGAACAATCCCTGGAGAAGGACATCATGTTTGGAAGAGTGGCAGGTCAACGGAAAAGAGGAAAACCCTCCACCAGATGGATTAACACAGTGTCTGCAACAATGGGCTTACACATAAATAAGATCGTTTGCCTGGCACAGAATCGGCAAGTGTTTCGATCTGCTGTACATAGGGTCGCTATGAGTCGGATTCGACTCGACGGCACCTAACAACAACAACAACAATGGCCAAGAAAGAAATCGGTCCGTTGAAATACTTTCAAAAAATGGCAGAAATTGTACAATTAATAGGCAAAGCCTTTTAAAAGGGCTATTATAAATATCATAGCAATCCCCAGCATTGCAAAACAAACAAGAAAACAAATAAATAACATTATGAAGATGCTCGAGGATTTGAACATAATGAGGAAGGAAATCTTTCTTTCCTTGAGTTTAGAAATTCTGTTGTATTGTTGCCTTGTTTTGTAACATGGAAGTTTTACTAGTGTTAAAAAACATATGAGACTATTATTGCTATTGTTTTGGGCTTGCTTTTTGCAGTAGGCCCCAGTAGACCTGATTTAACATTAAAATGTGGGATTAGAGGTGTAGCTCAGTGGTAGAACATGTGCTTGACATGCATAAGGCCCTGGGTTCAGTCTCCAGCACTAAATTAATTAATTAATTAATTAATTAAAAGACAAGTGGAGTCACCTGCTAAAATTCCACATCATCATACCAAAGTTAACTTGTTATCTGACTGTGGAAGGGGGAAAAGAGATAACAGCCAAACAGGTCAGTTTCAATTAGCATGACAATGAAGTGCACTCAGCTTCAATCTTTACATCCTTTAACAAAAAGTAACCTGCTGTTAACTCATCGGTTACTTGTCTATTGGGTTCCCCCATCTCACATTACAAGAAATGTAATTTTGAAATGACTAGTTCGCTTTTTGTTCTTTGTTTCTATTTCTTACCCCCTCTCTGCTTATTAAACCAAAGCCCTCTGTTCAGTCCACCAGAACACTTGTTTTATTATAGGACAAGTTGGCAGACTGTAAAAATTAAAAAAAAAAAAAAATGATTAAGATCTTTAAATTAAGTTGTGGTAATTTTATCCTTTGATACATCTTGAAGTTCATCCTTCGGTGAAGTCCATCTTCCCAGGCACCACTGGGTCTATCTAATCTGTAGAATAAGATCTTTTCTTATTTCCAGAAAATTTTCTTGAATTATAACTCAATAATAGTCCTATTCAATTATTTGTTTATTCTTCTGGGATTCCAATTATATGTATACTGTTTCTTCTTTGCCTTTTCCATTTCAATACATTATTTCTTTTTTTTATTGGAAATTTTTAATGTACACCTTAATGTGATTCATTCTGACTGCTTTTCATTGTGACATTTCCATATATGCATTTTGTTGTACATTATTCATATAGGTTCCCCCTTACCCTCTTGTACGCTTCCCCCATCCCACCCCCCCATCAAAGACCTCTACCATTTACTTGTCTTTTTATGGTAATATTTTTCTATATATGATATATGTGGGAGCTGAATCAAAATTATAAGAAGGAAAAAAATCCTATACAAAGGTCGGATCATAATAAAAGAAAAAAAAAGCTAAGAATGGTGTTGTTATAGATGGTGTAGAAAATGCATGTAATAGTTCTGACACGGTAAAAAGAAAGTTCACTGCAGGAAAAGTTTCTATCTTAAACAACTGGAACACAATACATTATTTCTAATCCTTTTTACCTCTCAGGAAAAAACAGCAGCCACCAAACTGGTAGGGAGATTACGTCAAAGAGAAAACATCTGATCTATACACAGCAGATACAAAAAGAAATCTTATCTGAACTTCACTTTGGCTTTTTTATTTTGGGGGTCTTTTATTTGTTTGGTGGGTAGGTGAGTTTCTTGAGGCAGGGTTTCACTGTGTAACCCAGGCTGGTTTGGAATTCATGTCAATCCTCCTGCCTCAGCCTTCCAGGTGCTGGGATTATAGGCATGTGCCAGCAGGCCTGGCTCCCATTTCTGTTTTTAATCTTTGTGTTTTGTTTTGTTTTGTTTTGTTTTTGTTTTGAGACAGAGTCTCACTAAGTTGCTCAGTATGGCCTTGAATTTGCTATGTAGCCCAGGCTAGCTTTGAACTAGTGATCCTCCTACCTCCTCCTGAGTGCTAGGATTACAAGTGTCCATCATCATGGCTGGATTATTTTTAGTTTTTGAATTTCTGTTTTAAGGTAATTTTTCTTTTCTAGTATTTTAATTATGCATATTTATGGAGTACAGAGTGATAATTCAGTTCATATATAGTTTAAGATATTTTTTCAAAGGCAAGCATCATGGCACACACCTGTAACCCCAGCAACTCAGGAGGCTGAGGCAGGAGGATGGAGAGTTCAAGGCCAGGGGCAGCCCATGCAATTTACCAAGACCTGTCTTAAAATAAAAAAATACAGAAGGGGTGGGGATGTTGCTCAGTGGTGGGGCATTTGCCTAATATGCTCAAGGCCTTGGGTTTCAACTCCCCAGTACAAGAAAGAAAGACAAGACAAGAAAAGAGAAAAGAAAAGAAAGAAAGGAAGGAAGAAAGAAAGAGGAAGGAAGGAAGGAAGGAAGTAGAAGGGAGGGAGGAAAGAAGTAAAGAAGGAAGGAAGGAAGGAAGGAGGGAAGGGAGAGAAAGAAGACTAGAAAGAAAGATTATTTTTCATATCCTCAAATTTTGAAGACAATTCAGTTTGGTGAATTTTGCTACAGTTTTCTTTTGTTTTGTGGTAGTTTGTGTTTGTAGGGATGGATGGGGGAAATAATCATCACTTGAGCTACTTTGATAATCTCTTTGTTTTGTTTTTTAAGACAGGGTGTCGTTATATAGTCCAGGCTGGCCTTAAACTTGTGATCCTCCTCCTCTGCCTCCCAAGTGCTTGGATTATAAGTGTCCACCAACACACCCAGCAGGTAATCATTTTCTAACAGAAACTTAATTTCATGTTTTTGTCAATTCACTTTTTGGAATGCAGGGTTTCCAAGATTCTTGTTTCAATGGTGCCCCCTTCTGACAATGTAGTGAAGTACATTTTTTATTTTTTATTTTTATACTTATTTATTTATTGTGGTACTGGGGAGTGGAACCTAGGGCCTCACACATGCTTTGCAAGTTCTGTACCACTAAGCTGTGCCTTCAGCCCATTTTTTACTTTGTAAAGACATTGGACTGTGTGGATCACAACAAATTATGGATAACATTGCGAAGAATGGGAATAGTAGAACACCTAATTGTACCCATGAGCAGTCTGTACATGGACCAGGAGGCAATCATTCAAACAGAATAAGGAAATACTGCTTGGTTTAAAGTCAGGATAGGTGTGTATCAGGGCTATATCCTTTCACCATACATCTTCAATCTTTATGCTGAGCAAGTAATCCAAGAAGCTGGACTTTATGAAGAAGAATATGGCATCAGGATTAGAGGAAGATTCATTAATAACCAGCGTTATACAGATGATACAACTTTGTTTGCTGGAAGTGAAGAGGATTTGAAACATTTATTGATGAAGAACACAGAACACAGCCTTCGGTATGGATTGCACCTCAACATCAACAAAATAAAAATCTGTACAACTGGGTCAGTATGCAATTTCATGGTAAATGGAGAAAAGATTGAGGTTGTCCATGATTTTGATTTAGTTGGTTCTACAATCAACACCCAAGGAAGCAGCAGTCAAAAAGCCAAAACCTCCATTGCTTTGGGAAAAGCTGTTGCAAAAGACCGCTTTAAAATACTGAGAAGTAAAGATGTCACATTGAAGAAGAATGTGTGTCTAACTCATGCCATATTTTCAGTCGCATCATATGGTTGTGAAAGTTGGACATTGAATAAGGGAGAAAGAAGAATTGATGCTTTTAAATTATGATGTGGGAAATGCATATTGAATATACTATGGACTCCCAAAAGAACCAACAGATCCGTCTTAGAGGAAGTGCAACCAGAATGCTCCTTGGAAGCAAGCATAACTAAACGGTGTCTTATGTATTCTGGACATGTTGTCAGGAGGGACCAATTCCTGGAGAAGGACATTATGTTTGGGAGAGTGGCGGGTCAATGAGAAAAAGGAAGACCTTCAACTAGATGGATTGACACAGTGGCTTCAACAATAGACTTAAACATAAAAAAGATTGTTTTCATGGCACAATGTCAGGGAGTGTTTGGTTCTGTTGCACATAGGGTTGCTATGAGTTGGACTTGACCTGGTGATACCTGACAACAAACAACATGTCAAAACAGGGTCTCACTAAGTTACTCAGGATGCCTCTGGCCTTGAACTCAAGACCCTCTTGCCTCAACCTCCCGAGTTGCTGGGATTACAAGCATGCACCAACACTCTTGGCTTGAAGTAAGGTTTTTTAATGCAACAATTCTCAACGGATCGCCAAAGCCTTTCAGGTGGCTGCAAAGTCAAAACTATCTTTATAACAATACTCACATTATATATGCCTTTTTCACTCTCATCCTCATGCAAGGGTGGTTTCCTACAAATCACTGGCATTTGATATTGTAAAAGATTGAACATAGATGTGCAGGTCTGAGAATTAAACTGCCTTTAGCCAGAAATTAAAAAGATTTGCAAAAATGCAAAATAATGCCAATCTTCTCTATGTTTTATAAAATATACTTATTTTATTAAAAATTAATCATGTTAACATCTAATAGGCTTGTTATTGTTGCTCTTAAATTAATTTTTTCTAAATTTTTTGAGACAGGATCTCACTAATTAGGCCTGGCTACCTTGAACTTGGTATCCTCCTGCCTCAGCCTCCTGAGTGCTGGGATTATAGGCTTTCCCCACCATGCCCTAACTAAAAATATTTTTAAAATATCTTTTAATATTTACTATAGGCCAGGCACCATGGTGCACACCTATAATCTCAGCAATTTGGGAGTCTGAGGCAAGATGAGTCCAGAGGCAGCCTGCAAAACCTATCAAGATCCTGTTTCAGAATAAACAATTAAAAAGGAGTTGGGTGGTTGGGGGTATGGCTCAGTAATTGAGTGCTTGCAAAAAAAAAAAGTAAAAAAGGAGCCGAGGGTGCAGCTTAGTGGCAGAGCACTTGCCACTTGCAAAGTATATGTGAGGCCCTGTGTTCAGCAACCCAAGAACCACCAAAAAAAAAGGGGGTCTGTGGGTGCAGCTCAGTGGTGACTACTTGCCTAGCATGCATGAAACCACAGGTTCAATCCCTAAGTACTATCCCCTAAAAGTTGAATATGATAAATATTGATAGATATAACCCATGAATACAAGAGCTCTGTGAGGTATTCAAATTTTAAGAGCATACCAAGTCTTGATATGAAAAATATTTGAGAACTCCCGTTTTCATCGATGGCTCTTCGTGTGTGTGTGTGTGTGTGTGTGTGTGTGTGTGTGTGTGTGTGTGTGTCCTGGGAATGGAATATCCTACCATGTTTGGGGTCTGTTTTATGTTGCATGCCCCACATTTTCCTCCTTTGATTCCTGTCTTCACTACATTAGTCTTTAACACGTGCCTCTCCCTGCCTCTTTTGTCTTCTGCTGCCTTGGAAGCCTGGCCTTTCTGACATCACCTCCTTGAGTTCTGCGATGCCTTTTTCAGTTCTTCCCTGTGGTCATGTTCTGACTTACCAGGATTTCTTTGGAGTATTTTTTCACTTAGATTGGACTTTCTCTTTCACGCAGTGATTTTAGATCCATCTTTGACCTGCTGTTAGCTGCCTCCTCTTCTCTTCCACGCAACTTTTTCAGGACTGCCCTTGCGCTCCACAAAGATTTGCAGCAGGACCCTGAAAGATATCTTGCTGAGATTCAGGATTCATTTTTTTACTTATAGGTAACTTAAAGTTTGGGGACTCTCTGTCATCTAGATACTCTGAGAGTAAAATTTTTGTTTTCTTTCTTTCTTCTGGTGTTATGTCAGGAGCCAGCAAACTTTAGTAAAGATTTTAGGCTTGCAATCCATGCTAACTCTGTCACCACTCAACCCTGCCATTATAACATAAAGGCAGCCACAAAGAATGGATAAACCTGTGGGCATGACAGTGTTCTAATAAATCTTTATTTACAAAAACAGGTGCCTAGCTCACAGGACATAATTGTCTGATCCTTGTTCTCTACTGTTATTTGAAACATGAAAACATTCAGATTTAGCCAGTCACTATTACCTTATATTTCTCTATTCGAATCCGTACCCTTTCAACAGTTTTGTTGTTGTTGTTAGATGCCGTCGAGTTGGTATCCAACTCACAGCGACCCTCATAGGGTTTTCAATGGCTGAGTGCTTCGGGATTGCCTTGGGAGTGGATTGCCAGGCCCTTCTCCCATTTTTGGGGTGCTGGGAATTGAACTCGGGGCCTCAGAGACTGCAGCGCAGCGCTCTACCCATTGAGCTAAATCCCAGCCCTTCAACAGTTTTAGAGGGTTACAAAATCAGAGGTAGATTAGAATTGCATGGGGATTGGATTTGTGGTCAAGGGGGACAGAGAGCTCTCTCACACAAATTCAATCCGTAACTGATTCTAAGATACCTCTGATCTTGTAGTCCTCGAAAAGTGTTGAAATGGTACAGATTGCAGTTAAACTTAGCAAAGAAAGGACAATATAAAGAGTAGAAAGAAGGAGAGGGGGAACCAGCAAAGGGAAGATAAGATTGCAGAAGGTGGGATGGGGAGGAGAAAAAACATAGAGGGGTAAAGGGGGAGAGGATAATCTCATGTACACAATGCAACTACATTTTTGTTGTTGTTGTTAGATGCTGTTGAGTTATGTCTGGCTCATAGTGATCCTTATAGGGTTTTCAATGGCTGATTGTTTCAGGATTGCCTCAGGAGTGGATTACCACATCCTTCTCCCATTTTTGCGGTGCTGGGAATCGAACTCAGGACCTCAGAGACTGCAGAGTGGTGCCCTACCAACTGAGCTAAATCCCAGCCCACAACTTCATTAATACATGGGAAAAATAGGGGAACAAAACCCAATATGCATATGAGTTTTATTACATATTAATCAAAAAATTCCATAAACATTGTAAATTGATAAAAGTATAACCATAAGTGATGTAATAGTTGCATAATGGAAAAAGCCAATATTGTATTACTCTGTACCTCACCAACATTTACCAATAAAGGGAGAAAAAAAAAGAAAAGGTGCAGATTGGAATCAACACGTAGTCTTGGTAACCCAGAAATTCATATTGATTTTTTAGGCATTCTTTGTATATGCAAAATAAAATCTGAATCTTTTTTGCAGCAGATACAGAGAGACAGCCCCAGACCCTCTTCAAGGAAGAGCTTGTGGCCCCGCTACAGGGAGAGCAAACGAAACTGCAAGTTATTTCAGGATCTGTCTCCTCTGCAGAGAGCTGCCTCACCCAAGGTCACAGCTTCTCAACAATCCATATCTGGTGACTGAGGGAGGTGGCAGGATACAAAGGCCCAGCTATTCTGGCCTAACTTAGAACACTTTGATGTGCAGCATTTGCACCAGACCTTCCTGCTGGGCTGGCTGAGGCTTCATGGGGACTGCCTCTCTGTTCAAGTCCTCCCTTTACACAATCCTGCCTCCCCTCAGGCCTCCTTTTACAGATGTTTATCCCTGCTAAGCTTCCAGCACTTGAAATCCCATCTCAGCACCTGGTCTGGAGAATCCAATTTGTGACAGTCATTGCTCCTGTGTTTTTTTGTTTTTGTTTTTTGTGGTACTAGGGGTTGAACCCAGAGCCTCACGCTTGCATGCTTTGCAAGTGCTGGACCACTGAGCTGCACCCCCAGCCCATTTTTTTACTTTTTGAGACAGGGTCTCACTAAATTACACAGATTGCCTCTGGTCTCGAACTTGGGATCCTCCTGCCTCTGCCTCCTGAGTCACTCATTGCATTGCCCCTATGTATTACAAATCCCTCTCTCCCTCTCTCTCTCTCTCTCTCTCTCTCTCTCTCTCCCTCCCCCTCCTTCTCCCTCTCCTCTCTTTCTGACTTGGGTTTGGTTGCGCTGCATTTTTTTTTTCTCAGTGGAGACTATCTATTGCCCTCATTTATTTTACCTTAGGTTATTCTTCTTCCTCCCTTAACGGTCTAATGCTGGGCTCATATCTCTGCAGTGCTACTCCTGTGCGATTTCAGTGTACACAGAGATGTTCCTTCTAATGCCTTGGCCTCTCAGTTCCTTGGCATTCTGTCCTGCAGTGGTCTTTCCATCCACCCTAACTCAGCCATTCATTCTGATGGTCACCCCCTGAATGTTGTCATTACAAATCATTGTTACCCCTCCATAATCACAAATTTGTACACCCACTCTCCAATCAACTCTCCCTATTTCCAGCTCACACCTCTACTCTTCCAACTCCCATGCTCATTACCTACAATCCATTAATCTTACCACCTTTTCACTGTCTCAACCCCCCTTAGGTGCTAATTGGTTTCCTGTTATGGATTAAATTGTGCCCCTGCCTTCATACGTTGAAACCTTAATGCTCCAATGTGACTGTATTTGGAAATAGGCCTTGTCAGGAGATAGTTAAGGTTAAAGGAGGCTACAAGCGAGGCCCTACTTCAATAGGACTGGTGTCCCTATAAGAACAAAAAGAGAAAGATCTCTGTGCACTCACAGGAAGGGCCATGTGAGAACACAGTGAGAAGGTGGATGTCCGCAAACCAGGAGGAGAGGCCTCCCTGGAAACCAACCTTGCTTGTTCCTTGATCTTGATTTCCAGCTTCCAAAACTATGAGAAAATGGATATCTGTCATTTAAGCTGCGCATTCCTTGTTACTGCAGCTTTAATTGAGTAATCCATTTCCCTAGCCCATTTAAATTCCACATTCAGTCATAATCAATCATTACAAATACCTTCACCAAGCATGGCATGGTCGTGCCCCCCTGTAATCCTAGCATTCGGGAAGCTGAGACAGGAGGATCAATGTAAGTTCAAGGCCAGTCTGGTCTACATAGCGAGTTCTCAGAGCCTGGGCTACTCAATGAGACCTTGTCTCAAAAATGAAAGCAAACAAAACAAAACAAAAACAAAACAAACAAACAAAAAATCTTCACCTTCCTTGGCTAGGTGTCAGTGTGTATTACTTGGTTGGCAAAACCCAAGTTTTTCATGTGTACATCAGTGCTGTGACACACGGCTTAGGAAAAGCCACTATCTTTTTTTTTTTGAAAAGCCACTATCTTGACTGGACTACTTTAAATTCACGACCTCATTGGGCATTTAGCTTCCCAGCAATTATTCTACATTTTTCTAATCCATTTACTCTCCTACTCTCTGAGTTAATTATTTCACATCCTTTCCTCCTTCTTCATGTGTGTTCCACCCTAACTCTCTGCTGATGACCTTGCTTCTCATTTCACTAATAGAGGCCACTGGAGAGAAGGTCCCCAAGTCCCCACATCAAATGCACTCATCTACCAGCATCTGTACGTGAGCCCTGGGCCTTTTCTCCCAGCTGTCTATGTGTCGCTTTACCACTGCAATTTTGCCAACTCCCTTTTACCATTGAGATTCGTTCGCCCTCCTCTGGATAACTGCCAGCAGCATTCAAAGACTGTCTCAGGCTGGGGTGTGGCTCAGTGGTAAAGTGCTTGTCTGGCAGGTGCAAGGCCCTGGATGTGATCCCCAGAGCCGCAACAATAAATAAAAATAAAATAAAGATGCTGTCTAATCTCCCAGCGCCCCCACAAAGAAACAGAAAACAAGAGGCAAAGGCTAAAATGTCCTAGTTCCTCTTCCAGCTACGGCGGCTATGGCATCGTTTCTCCACTCTCCGTTCAAGTGCAATCTCTCAGCATAAAGGTGTTCTCTGTCTCCAGTTTCTCTCCACCTGTTGTTCATTTCTGCCACTTCACTCAGCCTTCCACCCCGATGCCCCTCCAGAGTTGGTCCTTTCGTAGCCCTTACCTTACTTGGCCACCACTAACATGTGACAGAGCTGTCACTCTCTCCTTGAACACATTTTCTTCCCTTGTTTTTTTAGAACAGCATAGTTCCCTTCACTTCAGTCAAAACTTTTCTCTCTCAGACCTCTAATAATAGGGGTGTGCCAGGCCATTTCTCTCTTTATCAGTGGAACGGAAGCGTATAGAAGGTATTTCTCATGATCTTGGAAGATATCAACATAGCTTTCTCTGACCTTCTTCTGTCTTTATTCAAAGGCCTCCCAGTGATGTCTTGTCATAGCCACTGTCTAAAATTGCAACCCCCTCCCCTCCTGCCACATATGTATTTTCCATCTATTTTTCTTGCTTTATTTTTCTCACTAGCAGTAAGTATGCCTAACATACAATGTGTATCACTTTTGTACCTTCTTTATTCTCTGTCTTCCCCTTTAGAATTTGAGCTCTGGTGAATATAGATAATGATAATGTGTGACATATTCCCAAGAAGTTAGAAGAAATGATTTTGAATTTTTTACCATAAAGAAATAATAAATATTTGAGGAAACAGATATGCTTAGCATAGTTTGAGTATTACACAATGTATACATGTATCAAAACCTCAAATAGCAACTCATAAATATGTATAACTTTATGTACCCATTTAAAAAATAAATTTAGAAAGCTAGGTGCAGTGGCACATGCCTATAATCCCAGTGATTCAGGAAGATGAGGCAGGAGGATCACAAATTTGAGGCCAGAAGCAGCCTATGTAATTTAGCAAGACATTGTTTCAAGATAAAAAATTAAAAAGGGGCTGGGGATGGAGCTTGGTGGTACAGTGCTTGCAAAGTATGTGCAAGGCCCTGGGCTCAGCCCCCTAGTACCACCATTAATTAATTAATTAACAACAATCGAAAAAAGAATGTGAGCCAGTTGTGGTGGCAAATGCCTGTAATCCCAGCACAAGAGGATCAGAAGTTCCAGGCAGGCCTGGGCTACATAGCAAGACTTTGTCTGAAAGGAAGGAGGGAAGGAAGGAAGGAAGGAGAGAAGGAAAAAAGAAAGGAAACAAAGCAGAGAAGAAAAGAAAAAAAGAGAAGAGAAAAGAAAAGAAAAGAAGAAAAGAATGTGATCTTTGGCCAAACATAGCAACTTACTCCAGTAATCAGAACAATTCAGGAGGCAGGAGGATTTTGAGTTCAAGGCCAGAGGCAGCGTGGGTAATTTAGTGAGACCCTGACTCAAAATAAAAAATAAAAAGTGGGCTGAGAGTGCTCCCCAGTAGTAGAATATTTGCCATTTGCAAGGTATGTATAGGGGCCTGGGTTCAACCCAAGTATTGGGGGAAAAAAGAATGTGACCTTCCTGAGGGAATTTTTGCCTTTTAAATTTAATTTAATTAATTTATTTTTGCAGTACTGGGGGTTGAACCCAGGGCCTTGCACATACTTTGTAAATGCTCTACCACTGAGCTGCACCCTCAGCCACATTTTTATTTTTTATATTGAGACAGGGTCTCACTAAGTTATGCAGGCTGCCTCTGGCCTCAAACCTGTGATCCTCCTGCCTCTGCCTCCCGAGTTGCTGAGATTACAGGCATTGCCACCACAACTGGCATTAACTTTTGCCTCCTGTAGTTATATTTTATCCCCAGCACCTACAATATTGCCTCATGCATAGTAGGTACTCAATAATATTCATTGAATGAATGAAGAGTAACATTAACTTGCCCCCAAATATGGGTAGTTTACCCTCTACCACACACACAAAAAAGTTTGTAAATATTTAGATTGTTTTTATGTGGGAAAATAAATGTTCATTTGATTATACCTTGGATTTTTTTTTTTTTTTTGTACTGGGGGTTGAACCCAGGGCCTCACGCTTGCATGCTTTGCAAGTGCTATACCACTGAGCTGCACCCTCAGCCCCCCCTTTTTTTTTTTACTCTTTGAGACAGGGTCTCACTAAATTACGCAGACTGCCTCTGGTCTCAAACTTGGGATCCTCCTGCCTCGGCCTCCGGAGTCGCTGGGATTACAGGCATGCACCACCAAGCCCGGCTTATGCCTTGGTAATTAATGTATATTTTTAGAATAGAAAAGCTCAGCAATGCACAAAGGCTTACTCAGTCACCATTAAGCAGAAACTTCTAAAGAGTTTCACTCTCTAGTTTAGGCAACTTTAACCCTCAGCACTGATCACAGCCCTGTGTTCAGGTCAAATTATAAGGAAATAAATAAAAGCCCACCAACATACTAATTCTGTCATAGTCACATCAACCACAATTAGCTCAGGCTGGTAGAAAGCCAAAATGAGATTGTGAAAAATAAATTGGCTAAAATGTGTGGGGGCTGGGATTTAGCTCAGTTGGTAGAGTACCGCTCTGCAGTCTCTGAGGTCCCGAGTTCAATTACTAGCACCGCAAAAATGGGAGCAGGACCTGGCAATCCACTCCCAAGGCAATCCCGAAACAGTCAGCCATTGAAAACCCTATAAGGATCACTATGAGTGGGACACGACTCGACAGCATCAAACAACAACAACAAAATGTGTGGACCAAAGTGGCCAGATGTCTTGCTGATAATTCTCAAGATTGTGAGCCCTGTTATCAATAGAATGTGTAAACAGGCTCATGAAACTTCCTCCTACACTTCCAGTAGCCATCCACTTGAAAAACATTTAAAAATCGCACTTTACTGCCAGACTTGGTGGCCTATGCCTGTGATCCCAGCACTTGAGAAGCTGAAGCAGGAGGTTGTTGAGTTCCAGGCCAGCCACCGCTATATATTGGAGCCCTGTCTTAGAAATTTTTTAATTTTTAAAAAATTAAAAATAAATTTAAAAAATTAAAAGGCATTTCACTAATTATTACAAAGCATTATTGAAGCTTTGTCAAAACTCCATTCATAGGAACAAGAAACATAAGCAATTCTGATGAAACTGAGCTATAATCTACACAAAGACTAACCAGAGGAAAGAAGCCTGCTTGGCCCTCAGTAGGAAGGATCATCTTGGCTGTGCTGACATCCCAGGCCTTCTGTCCAGGATCCCACCTGGAGATGTTTGCCTCAGGGGATGGAAACATCTTATACCTACTTCATCAACTTTCTCTCTCTCTCTCTCTCTCTCTCTCTCTCTCTCTCTCTCTCTCTCTCTCTCTCTCTCTCTCTCTCTCTCTCTCTCTCTCTCTCTTTGTACTTGAGGGTTGAACCCAGCTTCTTGCACATACTTTGCAAGTACTCTGCCACTGGGCTATACCTTCCACCTCATTTTTTGTTTTATTTTTTTTATTTGGAGACAAGGCCTCAGTCACACAGGCTACCTCTTGCCTCAAACTATCAATCCTCCTGCCTCAGCCTCTCAAGTCTCTGGGATTAAAGGAAAACACCCGGGCACCCTGCTTGGTGGATATTTTGTAATGATTTATTTGCCTTCTAGATGCCAACTCATACTTATCCTAACCAAGGAAGCTGAAATGGGCTAATTTGTGAGCAATTTAAGAGGTTACAACTTTATAGAGAAGAATTCTGTCACTAACCTCTCTTCTGTAAGGAAAAACCTTAAAGCAAACTAACGCTTCTTTTTTACTGGGGGGAAAAAAAAACAGAAAAAAGGCCTTACTCAATTCTTACCTTAAATGTTCAATGGCATAGCAAGTGTGCTGGTTCCTCTGTTCTGTAAGCAGCCCAAACACTGAGGCCAGTTCTACCAGGTGCCCACCACCACACTGGTCACACTGTCCTTTCTGAATGCTCCACTTTAGTTTTGGATCTCATTTCTAAGGTACAGGAAGCAGGTCATTCTGTGCAAAAAGGAGCGTCCACTCCAGACACATAAAGGACAATCCAAAAGTTTGAGAAAAGATCCAAAACGATTGAAGGGCCTTTGTGTGATTACTGTTGAATGGCTTTTGTGTGTCAAAAATCCAGGGATAAAAATATAACACTGTCCTTAAGTTATTCTTTCTGCTCATAAAGAAACTCCATATCTCTAAGTGTTAGATCAATTCTCCTGGGATACCACGACACCAGTGTCCCTCCTCTGGGGACACTTATGAAGCCTGGGTCACAAAAAAGTTGTTTCTGACTGATACCCGTGTAGGAGCAATAAAGCTCTCCAGGTGCACATTGCTCCTGCGTAATTTCCAGTACTTCCACACTCCTTCCACAAATAGCCACCACCATTAAAGGGTTTTAATGTTTCATTCAAAATGGATTAGTTCCTGTGGCCAATAGCCAATGTAATTATAATGAATGTTGTATTAATCCTTACGATATTTCCCTGAGTTCAATACATCACTGTATCTTAATCTTCCGCTATTCAGTTGCTCAATTACCCAATTAGACTGTTGGTGATCATTTATTGGGACTTATTTCATCTGTGGTACATGAGCTTACTTTTGGTTCCCAAGGAATTGGTCTGGCTTATGTGATTATGGGGGTATTATTCTGGTTATGCACCACTTCTAGTCTCTCCCCTAAGCAAAATTATAGAATCTCAGAGAAACCGCTGAAACGGAAAGGCTTTGGACATTAACTTTCCCAATATATGATGTTGCCAGGTCCATTAAGGAAAATTATCTAACATTTTAGAACAAGTTGGTAATGTCACATATAATAACACTGTAGAAGGTATTCCAGCAGAAAGACTTCTGCCACCAACAGTTCGGTTCACTGGATATTTTGAAAAGGCCTCCTGCTTTAAAGCACATTGATACTGGATAAGTTTCAACAAATACATATTTATACTCTTTGTTGGGACCATGAGAGACTAAGGGAAAATCTCTAGGGACCTAAAAGAGACACAAAATGCTGGAATCAGTGATATGCCCACATGGAAACCAGGCTACCATGGGGAAAATGCCAATACTAGAAATCTAGAGCTCTGGGGATTGACGGACATTATAAGAAATTGTCTACAGCATATCTCCAAGTACAGAATAGGTTTTGAATATTAGTATGTTTTTCATTGGGGATTAGAGGAAATCCTCTGATTTAGACTATTTGGGGAACATGGAAGTGAATTTTATTATTAAAGTAGGAATAGAAGTCCTTTTACAGATAGAAGTCCTTTTATGTTTTGCTTCTCTCTCTCTCTTTCTCTCTCTCCCCCCCCCGCCGTGTGTGTGTGTGTGTGTGTGTGTGTGTGTGTGTGTATCTTTCTCTCTTTCTCCCCTCCCCAGTGCTGGGAATCAATCTCAGGGCCTCACAAATGTTAGGCAAGTGTTCTATGACTGAGCTATATCACTAGCCCTTGTGTTTTGTTGTTGTTACTGTTGTTATTTTTTTGGTTTTTTGTTTGTTTGTTTGGTTGGTTGGTTTGGGTGTTTTTGTTGTTTTGCTTTTTTGTTTTCATGGCTTTTTGTTTTGTTTCATTTTTGTATTGCTTTTTAAAAAAGAAAAAGAATCATCGAGCATGGTGGCACATGCCTATAATCCCAGCTACTCTGGAAACTGAGACAGGAGGATCTTGAGCTCAAGGACAAAGGCAGTTTGTGTAACTTAGGAAAGCCATATCTCAAAAATAAGAAAATAAAAAAATGGGCTGGGGGTGAACTACAATGGTAGAGCACTTGCAAAGGATGTGCAATCCCCTGGGTTCAACACTCTCAAGTACCAAAATAAGTAAATAAATAAATAAATAAATAACTTACTATCTAGTCACAAAGAATGAACTACTTACAGAAGTAGAGAGCTCCAAACAGTAAGGGTGTATCAGACATAGGGAGCATCCATTTCTTTTATGGCTAAGGCAAAGCATCCAAGAAAGGAACAGACTTGGAAGAGAGCTGCCTGATCAAAGGCTGACATTCAGACTTTGCTGCAAAGGGTTTAGCTGTGCTCCATTGAGTAGGAAGAAATGGCCACAGACCAGGGTTGGCAGGCAGGGAATTGTTCACTAGGGTGCTGGTGAAACTTGCTAAGAAACCACCTGCTGTGGTTGGTATCAGCAAAACTTTCTGGAAAGCCACGTGCTGGGCTGAGGGTAGGGCTCAGTAGCTGAGTGTTTGCAAAAAAAGCATGTGTTGAGGCCCTGGGTTCAACTCCCCAGTACCATAAATAAATGAATAAATAAATAAATAAATAAAATAATTTTTGTATGAAAAGGAAAGCCACTTACTGGCACCCACACCTTTGGAACAAGAAGGAAAAGCACCAAAACAAAGAGAGAAATCCTTTTCTCCACCCATTTCCCTCCTACAACTTCTGTCAAGACTTAACATCATGCCAGGTGCAGTGTGCACGCCTATAATCCCAGCGACTTTGGAGGCAGAGGCAGAAGTATCCCAACTTCGAGACCAGAGGCAGCCTGTGTAATTTAGTGAGACCCTGTCTCAAAAAGTAAAAAAAATGGACTGGGAGTGCAGCTCAGTGGTATAGCACTTGTAAAGCAGACAAGCGCAAGGCCCTAGGTTTAACCTCCAGTACTGGGGGAAAAAAAAAAAAAAGGACTTAACATCTTATCAATTGTTAAATGAGAAATGTTTACAAGGCCCAGCTCTGGGATTACAAAGCAGGGCAAAGAAGAATGGATTTGGAATTGAGCAGCAATAAATTGCTCAATTAAAATACCTAAATGTGAAAGGCTAAACCATAAACCTTTTAAAAGATAATATAAAGGAGTAGCTTCATGGTTTTAGTGCTATTAGTTCATCTATATCACCAACCACAAAGAAAGTGACTGATCGTTTCACTAACTTAAAATAAAACAAAAGTCATCACTAAGGAAATTAATTCTCGGTGTGAGAAAACATATTTGTGTAAGTACAATCAGTAAAGGACTACTATCCAGAAAATATAAAGAGCAGGATGGGGCAGATGTATTTTCCAAAGACGACTACAAGAATACCTCCCATCCCACATACTCCTGTACAATGTGACCTTGACACTCCTCCAATTGATATGGCAGGTCTCTGCTGGCTTCTTTTAGAGATTCATATGTAAACAACAGAATGCAGTGGAAGCAGCCTAACTTACAAGACCCACATACAGCTTCTGCTTGGTTTACTTGGAATGCTCACTTTTGAAGCCTTGAGCTGACATTTTGATTCTGTTGAGATCAGTGCTTGGAGAAGCAGAGCTCACAGGGAGAAGTAGCATGAAGGTATTCCAGCCTACTGCCCCAGCTGAGATCCCAGACAATAGCCAACATCAACCACCAGTCATGTTAGTAAAATACCTCCAGGGAACTTTATCCCTCAACCACTGAGTCACCTCCAGACTTTGAGTCTTTCAGGCTGAAGCCTCAGACATTATAGGCAGGACACAAGCCATCCATTCTATGTCTTGTCTGAATTCATGAGCCACAAATCCACAGGCCTAATAAAATGATTATGTTACTAAGTTTTAGAGTGATCTTTTTACATAGCAATAGTTAACTGGAACATCTTACAAATCAATTTATTTTATTTTATCTTTGTTGCTGTTGTTTTGTTTTGTGGTGTGGGACTGAACGCAGAGTCTTATGCATGTTAGGCAAGTATTCTACCACTGACCTACATTGCCAGACCCTTATAAATCAATCTTAGTAAATGAAAAAGATAGACAACCCAATTTTTAAAAATGGGCAAAAAACTTAAGTACTTCACAAGCATGTAAATTCAATGTAATAAATATATGAAAAGTTGACCAACTTTATTAGTCATCTGGAAAATTCAAATTAAAACCACAATGAGTTACACCAAACAATGTGGCAAAAATTTTAAAGTCTGACAATCTCAAGAGTTGGTGAATATTGAGCCTAGCATAGTGGTGCACACCTGTAACACCAGCCACTGGGGTGGTGGAGGCAGGAAATTTGCAAGTTTGAGGCCAGAGACAGCCTGCATAACTTAGGAAGACCATATCTCAATTTAAAAAAATTTTTAAAGTGGTCTGAGGGTACAACTCAGTGGCAGAGCACTTGCAAAGTATGGGTTCAGCTTGCTAGTATCACAAACAAAAGAGTTGGTGAGTATTATGGTTTGGATATGAAGTGTCACCCCAAAAGGTTCATGTGTTGAAGACCTGGTCTTCAGCTGGCGGTGCTGTTGATAACTGATTGGATTCACTGATGGATTTGTAATTTGATAGCATTATTGGGAAATGGTGGAAACTTAAAACTGTGGCCTCACTGGAGGAAGTAGGTCACTGGGGGCATGCCTTGGAAGGGTGTAACTTACCCCTAGCCCCTTCTCCGCTTCTCTCTGCTTCCTGACCACTAAGATATAAGCAACTTTGCTCTGTCACACCATTCTGCCATAGTGCACTGCCTCACTATGAGCCTAAAAACATGGAACCAGCTGACCATGGACCGAAAATTTTGAAAACATTAGGCAAAATAAATCTTTCTTCCTTTTAGGTTGTTTATGTCAGGTATTTTGTCACAGTGAAAAGTGACTAACACAGTGAGGCGGTAGAGCAATGGGAGTTTTCTTCCCCTGGATCCTCTTGAAAGCAGAGCCTGAGATAAGGATTAATGTGCTAATGATTTATCTGAGATGCACCAACTCAGAGCAGTGAGAGGGAAAGAGGAAGAGAAGTGAGGCAGGAAAGATACAATACAATATAATGTGTTATTGTGCAGATGATTGGTTGGCAACAAGCTTCAAAGAAATACCACAAGTTGTTCATTAAACATGGTCCCTTTTCATGTGGGAAGGGTTACAAAGAGGAACTATACTTCAGAACAGAGAAAGGAGAGGAAATTTATTCTTGTTCTTTCTCTTTTCTTGTTTCCACTAGTAAAGGACCTACTCCTCTGCACTTCCAGGCTCTTTCTCAGAGGCCTGTGGCAGCTGTGTGGATTGCATTCAAATCTGAAAGTGAACAGGTGACCAGATGAGATTTGGATGCTCAGAAAAAGAAAGAGAGGAAAGAAGCAATTGAGGAAATGTGAGAAGGTACACAAGGTTTGTGTCACAATGACATTCACATACACTGCTGATTGGGATACTGAATTGGTACAGCCACTTTGGGAGACATTTGGGAATTTCTGGCAAAGTTGAAGTTGTGCATATCCTGTAACCTAGCAACTGCACTACTAGCTTTTAGAAATTCGTGTATATGTGAACCAGATCATGTGAGCAAAAATGTTTATAAGAGCATTATTTGTAATAGTCAAAAACTGGAAGTCAGCTGAGTATAGTGGTGCAAGCCTGTAATCCCAGCAGTTGGGAGGCTGAAGCAGGAAGATCATGAGATCATGAGCTCCAGGCCAGCCTGAGTTATATAGCAAGATCTTGTGTGTGGGGAAAAGAAGAAAAAAGGAAGGAAGGAAGGAAGAAAGAAAGGAAGGGGAGAAAGAAAGAAAGAAAAACAAACAGGACAGAAAGTAACTCACACACCTATCAAAAGAAGAATGAACAAATAAATTAGTTTTGCTTATCATGTTATACCACACACATGAACCATAGGGAAAAAGGAAGCTAATGATTTATTTTTTTAAATAGGAAAAACATGTAAATCTGAAGTACCTTAACTAATTCCTGAATTTGAACAAAAGAAGATTCTGAGAGGTGATTGTTAATTGGCAATACATGTCCAAATAGTGTCAAAAGAGAAAAAGAAAAAAGAAAGTGAATCGGCCCAAGGTCACTTTCTTTAGTCTTAATAACCATTTATCCTTATTTTAGAACATTTATTAAATCCTGATTCAAATAAACATTTTTCTAAGTCAAATTTATATACAATGGTAATGATAGCAAATGCAATTGTGACTTTTACAAAACCACATGCATCTTCACTTTATTCTAGCCAGAAAAGAAGGGGTTTGTCCTTTGTAAGTAAAGAACATTACTATATATTTCATAAAATTCCACAGAAAAAATATCAAATACTAGGTTGAGAACTTAGACTTATGATCATGTGTTGGTATCTTACTGAGAGAATTAGGAATAAAATTACATAAGGAACCACAATTATATTGGGAAAAATAGTTTTATATACATGTGACAGCAAGTAGTATATCTGTTCATATGTATATGTATGTGTATACACACACACACACACACACACACACACACACACACACACAGGCAAATATATTCTTTTGTGTGTGGGTGTGGTACTGGGGGCTTGAACCCAGGGCCTCTCACATATATTGCAAGTGCTCTACCACTGAACTGCATCCCCAACACCCTTTTGTTTTTACTTTTTATCTTGAGACCGGGTTTTGCTAAATTATGCAGGCTGCCACTGGCCTTGCATTTGCTATCTCCCTGCCTCAGCCTCCTGAGACACTGAGATTACAAGTATGCACCACCACACCCAGCATGCACACATATACTCTTGTGCAGCCTTGAATAGAAGGGTCACAAATTGGTATGGGGGGTAAGTTTATAAAGAGAGGATAAGAATCTCAAGAACCTGAAAATACTACATTTGTCCAGGAGCTGGGCTGATGATTTCTCCTGAAGATAATATAAAGGAGGAAAAAGAATAGTTACAACCTAGTAAGTGATGCAAAACGCCTTGTTAGCTGACATGGCAGTCTGGCACAGAGCCTGGGGTCTCAAGGGGGACTCCATTTGAATTGCTCTATTTTTTTGTTTTGTTTTTTGAGGCATGGTCTCATTAGGTAGGCCAGGCTGGCATAGGACTCACTATATGACTCAGGGTGGCTTTGAATGCCTGATCCTCCTGCCTCCTGCTGCTTTAGCCCCCCAAGAGCTGGGTTTACAGGTCTGTGCCACCAGGCCTGGCCCCTGCTCTGTATTTTTAACATAACTTAAAAATGCCCTTCCAGCGTTTCCTGTCATTATACATTAAGAAGAAAAGGCTCTCTGCAAGTCAGATTGTTTTACCACAGGGACTATCTTAATCTCTCAGGCTTGGAGTCCCTAGTCCCAAGGCTTGTGACAATGCTAAGATTTGCAAAACACATTTCAGATAATTTCAGAAACTCATTTATGATTTATGTCTGTTGTAGGAAATAGTGCTAGTTCATAAAATATGCTTGTTACTGTTTACTTAAGCACGAAGTGACAAGAAGCAGTTCCGTCTGTCTTTCTTCCCAAAGCTATTTGTGTTCGCTGTGCCCCTTGCTGTTTCTAATCAATACCCAGTGCAAAGCTACATTTATTTATTTATTTATTTATTTATTTATTTATTTATTGTGGTACTGGAAGTTGAACCCAGGGCCTCACACTTGCATGTTTTGCAAGTGCTGGACTGCTGAGCTGTACCCCCAGCCCATTTTTTCACTTTTTTTTTTTTTTTTTTTTTTGAGACAGTGTCTTGCTAAATTACGGAGACTGCCTCTGGTCTCGAACTTTCGATCCTCCTGCCTTTGCCTCCCAAGTCACTAGGATTACAGGCATGCGCCACCGCACCCAGCCTAAAGCTACCTTTCTTCTCCAGAGCAATGCTATGGACTGAGTCTACAGCCCTACCACCTTGTTGTCCTATCTCTTTGGATCTCGGAAACCAAGCAGGGTCAGGCTGGTTAGAACTTGGATGGGAGATCACCTGGGAATACCAAGTAGTGTAGGCTTGGAAGAAGGACCTGGCAGCCCACTCCTGAGAGTCAGCCATTGAAAGCCCTATGAATAGCAGAGAAGCACTGACAATAGTGCCCGGGATGGTACAGTGTCAGGGACTGCTTTGTTTTGTTGTACATAGGGTCCCTACGAGTTGGACCGGGCTCCACAGCACCTAACAACTACAAGGGTGCAGAGGGGAATAGGGAGGCAATGGCAATGGAGATGGAGACTGCACCTCAGTGACAAGGGAACGAAAGGAGAGGAAAGTGGAATGGAGCCAATGAAAATATGAGTGAGGTGAGCCACAGTGATGGGATGAAGCAACATAGGAGAGGATGTTGTGGGCATAGGGATGAGATTGGAGTTAGAGGGGAAGTGAGAGGGAGGTTGAGGGACAGAAACCATTCCTGAGATGAAGCTGAATACACACAAGCCAAGGACTGCGTCCTGGAAAGGATGCCTCAGGAATGATAGGGATGATAACGGCAGTGGGACAGAATGCTGTGTTGGATGGATGGGGAAGGAGAATGGAGGAGATGTAAGATATAGACAGAGTGAAGTAAGAATGGAATGGGAATTGAGCATGTTGCAATGGGCATAGGGGAGAGACTCATTTATTCCTCATTCCCAAATATTTGGGGCTTGGTTACTGTGTGCCAGGCACTATTCTAAGTGCTGAAGATCCAGCAGTGAATCAGACTGTCTCTTCCCCCATGGAACAAACACTGTAGTGAAGAAGACAGAAAATTAAAAAGTTGTCATGTAACAAATGAAAATAAAGATGCATCAAAGTAACAGCGATGAGGAGCACCATTCTAGGATGGTCAGGAAAGACCTCTACGAAGAGCAGACAATGGAGCAAAATGAAGTGAGAGAGGAAGCTGTACACAGACCTTCAGGGAGGTCACCTTGGGGAGGGGCAGCATGCTAAGTCCTGCTTTGGCCTAAGGCTGTGTCTGCCTGGGGAATGAGACCCTTCCTCTCTCAGCCCTTCAAAGACCTTATTGTCCTTGCACATGCTAGATAAGGGCTCCACCACTGAGCTGCACTCCAGTCCCTTTTTTATTTTTCCTTTTTGAGACAAGGTCTTGCTAAATTGTGCAGGCTGCCTCTGGCCTCCAGCCTGTGATCCTCCTGCCTCAGCCTCTGAAGTCACTGGGATTATAGTGCCCAACTTGAATTTCTTTTATCTTCCTTCATCAATTTCCTTCTCTTTGCCCAGATCAATATCTTAAATATATACAGTCTGCTGCTACTTATTCAATCTTTTTATATTCTTTTTCAGACAAAGTCTTCCTGTGTAGCCCAGGTTAGATCCTGTGTAGCCCAGGATCTAACTCTGGATCCTCCTGCCTCCAACTCCCAAGTGCTGGGATTAGAGGAGTTTACCACCATACCCTGCTTTCTAATTGGGTCTTGGGGAAGAAAAAAAAAAAAGCTCATGACACTGACTCTCCCTCCATCAAGCACTCATTTTATTGCACTCTTTTACAGCAAAACTTCTTGAAAAAATTGTCTACTCAACTAATTCCAATCGTTCTCTGTTCTTTCTTGGAATATTCCAGTTAGCTTTTGCCCACACCATTTCCTGAAACTGCTCTGTCAACATCATCAATGACTTTCTTATTAAATTTTATCAAATAAACTCTTGGAGCTCAGCTTAGTTGACCCTTGTCACAAGTGATCACTTCTGCCATTTTCAAACACCTGGCTGCACAAGCCCACGTTTCCCAATGAAAAAAAGAAGTAAGAATGTGGGGCATGATGTTTGGTGGGGGAAGAGTGGGGTTTTTTTCCTCTTAAATAATGGTGGTTTTAGCATGTTTACTTGTTTAGCTGGGGCTGGGGTTTAGCTCAGTTGGCAGAGCACTTGCTCTGCACTCTCTGAGGACCCAGGTTCAATCCCCAGCACCGCAAAAATGGAGAAGGATGTGGCATTCCACTCCCCAAAACAGTCCCAAAACAATCAGCTGTTGAAAACCCTGTGAGGGTCGCTATGACTCCGACCCGACTGAACAGCACCTAACAACTTCACCTGTTTATAGGCTACAGTTGAGAACAAATTGAGATTGAGAGGCGCAAAATCCGAGAAAGAAGGACAAACAAATAAAACAAGCACGCTTCCAGAGCCCAGGGGAATGTACAGCTCAGCTTCTGCCTTCTCTGCTCTGATCTGTGAAGGCAGACGACAGGCCATGATTACAGGGGCCACACTGTGAGGGAATGATGGGGCACTAGTCTGAAGGAAGGAAGGGGCATCGGCTGAGGAAAGAGAGCGGCAGGAGCAAAAGGCAGGCAAGAGGTGGGGGAAAGAGAGGAGGAAGTCGTCACATGTATAATCCCAGCAATCTGGGATGAGGTGGCAAGAGGATCACAAGTGTGAGACCAGGGGCAGCCTGCGTAATTTAGCAAGATCTTCTCTCAAAATAAAAAGTAAAAAAAAAAAAAAAAACACAAAAGGCTGGGGACACAGCTCGATAGTACAGTGCTTGCCAAGCATGAGCAAGGCCCTGGGTTCAGTCCCCAAGAAATGAAAAAAAAAAAAAAAAAAAAAAGAGGAGGAGGAAGAGAAGGAGGAGACTCTCACCTGTTGCATCCTCTCCACATTGGACTTCTCAGACCCAGAACAGTGAGCCAAATACATTTCTGAGTTTGTGGGTGCTGTTTGTTTGTTTTGTTGTGTGGTACTGGGGAGCTGAACCCTGAGCCTCACACATGCTTAGCAAGCCCTCTACCACTGAGCCGGACCCCTAGCCTATTTTTTTACTCTTTTATCTTTAAGACAGGGTCTCACTAAATTATGCAGGCTGCTTCTGGCCTCAAACTTGTGATCTTCCTTCCTCTACCTCCCAGGTTGCTGGGATTACAGGCATGAGCCATGGTGCCTGGCTCCATTTCCAGTTTTGGGTTTTTTTGAGGATTTTGTTGTTGTTATTGCTGTTTTGTGGGGGTTTTTTTTTTTTTCTCTCTCTCTCTTTTCTCTTCTCTTTTTTTCCCCCTTCTTTTCTTTATGCTTTTTCTTTTCTGTTTTGTTCTTTTTCTTTGTCAGTCCTGGGAATGGAACCCAGGGCCTTGCACATGCTAGGCAAACACTCTACCCCCTTGCTACATCCCCAGTCCCATTTCTGTTCACTATAAGTTACTAGTCTGTGATATTCTGTTGTAGCAGTACTAAACGAATGAGGACAGCCACTTAGTTAGTAATATCACCATTGGTGACCCCAGAGAGTCTCTACAGAAGGGTCAGGGTGGCAGTTGCGTTAGAAGTGGGCCGGGGGACACATCATTTTTACTCAGATTGTTTCTGGAAGGCTTGGGTGGGAACAAGGAAGTTCATGGATATCTAAAAGCCTCCACAAGCTTCCTGTTGTGCACTCTGGAGAAAACAATTTTCCAAAGCCCAGATTCTGGCCTTGGAGAATTTTTCTGGCAGATGAGGAGTTAAAGCCTCCTGATGTTTCCTCCAGTGAGGACAGAATGTTCCGTTTCAGACTGGGGCAGACAGCTTAGAAAAAAAATCCATCACCCAATGAATCAGACGCCCTCAGAGCTGGAGATCAAGGCCAAGGCCGAGAGGAGGGAGGGAGTAGAAGGTTGGTGGGAGAGAAACCTCAGTTCCCTCTGTGCAAGAAACAGGGAAGATGACTCAGGGGTACAGATGACTGGAGTGGTGGGAGGGGGATTCACATGGTCACTGGAGGGCCCTGACTCAGGCATTCTCCCATCCACCCTACTCCTGGCTGAGGTAGCCTCACTCCAATGAGATCTTCCCCATAAAAAGGAGTCTCAAGATGAGGTGCTCAGCAATAGAGGCTGTGGAATCATCCTAAGTGCCCATCAACCGAGGAATGGATAAAGAAAATGTGGTATGGGTGGGCAAATGGATGTGGATGTGTACCTAGGGGAATACTATTAAGCCTTAAAAAGGAGAGAATTTCTGTCACTTGTGACAGCATAAATGACCCTGGAGGACATTGTGTTACATGAAATAAGCCAGGAAACAGAAAGACAGCTACACATAGAATCTAAAAAAGTTGAACTTACCAGAGACTGGGGCAGGAGGAGTTGTTGGTCAAAGGGTAGACAGTCTCAGATAGATGGGAGGGATAAATTTGGAGATCTATTGCACATAGGGTGACCATAGTCAAAAATAATATATCACACAATTCAAAATAACTAAAAGTAAATTTCAAGTGTCTCATCACAAAGAAAAATGGTAAGTAACCCAAATAATATGGACTTATGTGTCGGTGGTCCCATAAGATAATAGTGGAGCTGAAAAATTCTTATTGCCTAGTGACATCTTAGCTGTCAAACCATCAAAGTGTGTCACAACATTTATTTGTTTGTGGTGATACTGGTAAAAACAAGCCTACTTGCTGCCACATATATAACAGTATATTGCAGGGCTGGTCATGTAGTTCAGTGGTACAGCACTTACCTCGTTCCAGCCACACACACACACACACACACACAGTAGAGCACATACGATTAGGTACAGTACATGATAATGACAGTAAATGACTATGTTACTGGTTTATGTATTTACTATACCATACTATAGTTTTTATTATTTATAGTCCTACTTAAAAAAAAGTTTCCTATAAGACAGTAAACTTGTTAATCAAGCAGACAGTACACCCATCTTGTGTTTACTGCATGTCTTGATTACACCAAGAGGCCACACTGATGGGAAAACTGGATAACCATATGAAGAAGAAAGTAACTAGACCTCTGTCTCTTACCATACACAAAAATAAACTAAAAATGGACCATAAACTTAAATATAAGACCAAAACTATGAAACTACTAAAAGAAAAAATTTAGAGAAAATGCTTCAGGACATTGATCTGGGCAAAGATATTTTGGATATGACCTCAAAATAGACAAATGAGATTACATAAACTTAAAAGAGAATCTACAGCAGAGGGAAAAATATTTGCAAACTATTCATCCAACAAGAGGTTACTTTCCAGAGAATATACAAGGAACTCAAACAACTCAGCAGCAAAGAATAGTAACAATAATAATAATAATAATAATAATAATCTGATTTTAAAATGGGAAATGACCTGAATAGGCATTTCTCAAAAGAGAACACATAAATGACCAACAAGCATATGAAAAAATGCTCTATATCACTAAACACTAGGGAAATGAAAGTCAACACCTCTATGAGATATCATCTCAACATAGTCAGAATAGCTGATATCAAGTTGACAAAAAAAAAAAAAACCAAATGCTGGTGAGAAAGTTTTGAGAGGAGAACTCTCATACTCTTTTGGTGGGAATGTAGCGTAACTATTGTGGAAAAAACATATGGAGTTTCTTAAAAGAAAAATAGAAATAAAACAACCATATGACCCAGCAACCCCACCAACAGGTATATATCCAGAGGAACTGAAATCAACATGTTGAAGAGATATCTGCGGTCCTGTTTGTTGCAGTACTGTTCACAATAGACAAGTTACGGACTCAACCTAAGAGCCTATCAGTTGATAGATGAATAAAGAAAATGTGGTATATGTTCACTGTGGAATTTTATTCAACCATAAAGAACAAAATTATGTCAGTTTCAGAAAAATGGATGGATTTTTAGTCATAAAAGGATGGAATTCTGTCATTTACAGAAACTTGGATGGAACTGAAGGATATTGTGTTAAATAAATCAGTCACAAAAACAACGACGGCATGTTCTCACTTATATGTGGAAGATAAAGTTGATCTCAAAGAAGTAGAATAGAATAGTGTTTCCCACAGTGTGGGAAAGGTGTCAGGGAGAGAGGATGGAGAGAGGATGGTTAATGGATTCAAAGCTGTGACTAAATAGGAGGAATAACTTCTAATGTCCTACAGCACACTAGAATAACAATGCTTGACAATTAATTGTATTTCAAAGTAGCTAGTAGAGTGGTTTTGGGTGTAGCTCATTGGTAGAACATATGTTTAGCATGCACGAGGCCCTTCATTCAATCTCCAAGACCAGAAGAAAGAAAAAAGAAAGAAAGAGACAAAGAAAGAAAGGAAGGAAGGAAGGAAGGAAGGAAGGAAGGAAGGAAGGAAGGAAGAAAGGAAGAAAGAAAGGAAGAAAGAAAGGAAGGAAGGAAGGAAGGAAGAAAGAAAGGAAAGAAAAGAAAGAAAGAAAGGAAAGAAAGAAAGTAGAGAAGATTTTGAATGTTCCTAATACAAGGAAGTAATATGTATGTCTGAGGTGGTAGATATGACAGTCACCTCAATATATCATTACACATATATGTATTGAAATGACACACTGTATGTACCCCATAAATATATACAAATACTATGTATCAATTAAAAATAAAGATACATATTTAAAATAGTAATAAACAAAGAGACCATGCTGATTGACTAACTTATGCCATCTGGGCTTGCATAACTCCACTTAACAATATTCATACAACAATGTCATCACCAGTGAGGCACTTCTCAGAATGTGTCACCATCATTGAGCCACACAGGTCTATAAAGGCTAAATGTCTCAATTTAATCACTCCACATTGTTATGTTTGTTTTATTTGTCAGGTGCCATTGAATTTGGTCTAATTCATAGTGACCCTGTGTATAACAGAGTAAAACACTATCCAGCACCATGCCATGCACACAATCCTTGTTATACTTAAGCCTATTGCTGCAGCCACTGTGTCAATCCATCTACTAGAAGGTCTTGTTTTTTCCCCCTGACCTCCCATTCTCCTAAACATGATGTCCTTCTCCAGGGATTTGTCCCTCCTGACTATATGTCTAAAATATGGAAGCAGTGTAGCCAACCTTCCTTCCAAGAAACACTCCAGTTGCACTTCTAGGACAGATCTGTTGGTTCTTTTGGCAGTCCATGATGTATTTGTCTCCAGCACCATAATTCAAAAGCATCAATTCTCCTGTCTCCCTTATTCACTGCCCAGTTTCACAAGCATAGTGAAGCAAGATAGAAAGACAGGAAAATGTGCAGACGTGAAAAGGGAAAGAGCTTTCACTCCAGAATCTGCTTTGAGTCTCCCAGCTAAGAGTTGAGAACTTTGACACAACTACCAAAAACTGCTGTGAGGAACTGCCTGCATAGAGACATTATTCTGGGGAGACATTTTAAGTAATGAAAATGGTAAAATAGCAAAAAGTCATGCTTGGTGTCAAAAACATGTAACGTTTGAGTCTAACCTTGTTTACCTCTCTGTAATTCTGTGCTTCTTTGAGACATGCCCAGAGAACTGTGCCCGCCCCCCCCCCCGCCCCAGCTGTGACTTTTTTCTTAAACCGAAATAATGGAACATTTCTTTTTGATCTTATTGCCACCTCCCTAGCCCATGACAGAGGCCTTCCTAGGTGCTTGAGGCTCACATCAGTCTGGGGGCCCAGAACTGGGTACCCAGGGCTGACATCAGATGGGGCATTGCCCTAGGTTAAAGAAAACTGGAGACAACACATACCCAGGGGAGTTTTCTTTTTAATTTTTCCTGGGAAGCCCATGTCTGTGTCTTGGATGTCCATCACTCTCTTTGAGGGCCCACAGATATTCTAAAGTGTGGACTTAATAAATTCCACAGCTTTGTTTCACTCTGGCTGACTTGTCTTGAAATTCTTTTCTATGGTAAAACCAAGGACCCAGCTTAACCTGAGTGGAGGACTCAACTAAGAGAAGTCCTCAGGCTGGGTAGCCACGCTGAGCTGTATACCTTTCTACTGTGCCACTAATGACCATATGATGCAACTGAAAAATACCATGGTGTGAATCAGGTACCCCTTCATCTCTAATTGACATTTTTTCCTTTTCAATACTTTAAAGAGGTCTTTTGTAATGGCTTCTCCCAAAGCAATGCATCTTTTCATTTACCAACTGCTGCCTCAGTGGGTGTTGATTGCAGAAATGAAGTTGCATTCATCATCGAAAAAGATATCTCAAGATCTGTCTTGAACTACAATGTTGTCAAAATGACAGAATTGCTAACTAAAGTAGATGTATACCTAAGAGTTAAATTTCTGGGTACATGATTATTCAGTAATACAAGGTAATTGCCAAACTGTTTTCCAAAGTGGCAGCTCAATATACATATCCACCATTAATGTATAAGAGATCTCACTGACTAATATTCTCTACAGAAATTATTGTCCTAGCTCTTATATTTTTGCCAGTTCAGTGAATATAAATAGTGTTTCATTCTACTCTTGTGTGTGTGTGTGATATTTCGGGGTTGAATCCAGAGCTTCATGCATGTTTTGCAAGTGCTTTACCACTGGGTTGTTCTCCTAGCCCATTTATTATTATTTTTTATCTTGAGACAGGGTCTCACTAAGTTGCACAGGCTGCCTCTGGCCTCACAACTGCCATCCTCCTGCCTCTGCCTCCCAAGTGGCTGAGATTACAGGCATGAGCTAACACACTCAGCTTCATTCTACTTGATATATAGTTCCCTGGTTATGAATAAACCTGAGCATTTTCATCAATTTATTAACCACACATGTTTCCTTTCCTGAAATTGTCTTTTGCCAATTTTTCTCCTGAATTACTTTTTCTCCTGTTACAATTTGTTCCTGTTTTGCTGGTGTTATTTATATACACTAATTATTAATGCTTTTTGGTTATATGTGTTATAAATATCTTCTCCTTTGCTTATGGCTTGTATTTTTATTTCTTCTAAGGTATAATAAATAAACAGAAGCAATATAGCTATTAAAGACTATTTTTATTAATGTTGTAAATGTTATTATGCCAAATAATTCTATAAAGATTGGAATTATGATATAATCTCTAGTGTTGTGATTTGCATTATTTAAATAGTTATAAACACTTCTTGACTTTAAAACTATAAAATCTTCTTAAAGATACCTACTAAGCCAGGCGTGGTGGTGCATGTTTGTAATCCCAGCAACTCGGGAGGTGGAGGCAGGAGGATCACAAGTTCGAGACCAGAGGCAGTCTGCATAATTTAGTAAGACCTTGTCTCAAAAAGTAAAAAAATAGGCTGGGGTGCAGTTCAGTGGTCCAGGACTTACAAAGCATGCAAGCAGGAGGCACTGTATTCAACCCACAGTACCACAAAAAAAAAAAAAAAGAAAAAAAAAAGAAAGAAAGAAAAAATTCATACTAGACAAACTTTCTCTTTAAAATTGCATTAACAAGGGCTAGGGGTGCAGTTCAGTGTTAGAGAGCTTGCCTAGCACTCAAGATCTTGGGTTCAATCCCCAGCACTAGAAAAATAAGTTGCATTAACTTTCAGTCTGTTTCCATATTTAAATATTTGTAATTTCTTATTGCTTCTGTGCTCACAATTAACAGCTTTCAAATAATCATTAATCATGATAACATTTTACTCATGAAATATTAAATATAGGAAGTATTATAAAAAATCCAGCGAAGATTTAAATTTTAAAAATTTATTACAGTAAGCCTAGTGTGGTAGCATATGCCTATAGTCCCAGTGTTGTGATTTGCATTATTTAAATAGTTATAAACACATCTTGACTTTAAAACTATAAAATCTTCTTAAAGATACCTACTAAGCCAGGCATGGTGGTGCATGCTTGTAACCCCAGCAACTCGGGAGGTGGAGGCAGAAGGATCACAGGTTCAAGGCCAGAGGCAGCGTGTATCATTTAGCAAAAGCCTGTCTCAAGATAAAAAATAAATAACTAAATACAAAAATAAAAGGAGAGATGCTGAAGGTACAGCTCAGTGGTAAAGCACTTGCAAATGTTGTATGAAGGCCTAGATTCACCCACAAGTGCTGAAAAATAAATTATTACAGTAAAAGACACATTGCCATTAATCTCCCTCAAAATACTGTCCCTGGCTTCAAACACACTTATCGCATTGTTCTTGCCACTTTCTGAAGCAGTTATGGAAGTCCTCTTTCATGCGTGTCTTTAGTTTCATCCTCCATCATGACAATGCTTCACGTCACATGTTGCTTCTGCTATGGCAATTTCTGTCAAATAAAAACATGGTGCATCCTCATCCACTTTATTCACCAGAACTGGCACCATGCAACTATGGATTCTTCTCCCAAATCAAAATGACCACAAAAGGTAAATGTTTTGAACGGATTCAGGACATGAAGGCAGCCATGACAGCACAACTAAAGACACTCACGAAAGAGGACTTCCAGAACTGCATTAGAAAGTGGTAAGAATGATGGGAAAAGTGTGTTTGAAGTCAGGAGGAGCATTTTGAGGGGGGAATAATGGCAATGTGTCTTTTACTGTATATGTTTTTAAAAATTTAAACGTTCACCATATCTTTTGATCATACCTCATACACTTCAACTAAGATGTCAGAAATTATGGTGAAGTAGATATTTGGCTATTCAGTCTTCTAAAGACTAAGGCCAAAGTCATAGCTGAACAGCAGATGTGAACCAAATACTAAGACTGCAGTTAAACCAAGTGCATTTCTAATATAAAATTATTTTACACTGTACATCATAATATAATTTGTATACAGCCTTCTCTGTATATTTGCATAGAAAGGATCTAGAATATGATGAAATGCCTAGTTCAAAGGGGTTGTTTTGGTGTAGTGGCATTTGGGAAATTTTTAAATTTTTTTATTGCTTTCTTTATTGATGATTACAGTCAACATATATCGTTTTATGAAAACTTAGTTAAGGATCTTTCTACAATTGCAGTATCAATAATTGCTTACACTTCACAGTAAATTGTGTTGGTTTTGTTTCTCATTGCTGTGTTTAGCATATTATTGCTTGTTTTTCGACTAACTTTTCTCATTCATTTTGTCATTTGGCTGAAGCCCTTCTTTCCTCCGGTTGTTATTTTAGGGAGGATGTGTGGGCGGTGGTGCTGGATATTCTCCATCTGCCCATTCGGTCATTTGCTACCTTTCCCATCCTGCTCCGTGCCCCTTCTTTTATGGATCAAATCAATTGTCACTGCTTCCTAACAGCATCCAATACACAATTGCCTTCTGCTTCCCTAATCTCAAAACCATGCGACACAAGCCCTTTGCTTACTAAGATATTGCCAGGATTCCTCTGAGGTACATTTTCCCTGATGCAGCAAGCCAAATGAATCTATTTTTTATTAACTACAGGTGTTGCTGGTGGTTTTTTGCTGACAGATTTTTTTCAGTACCAGGGGATTGAACCCAGGGCCCCGCACATGCTAGGCAAGTCCTCTATACCACTGAGCTGCACTCCCAGCCCTTTTATTTTTTATATTGAGACAAGGTCTTGCTAAGTTGTGAAGGCTATCCCTGGCATCAAACTTGTGATCCTCCTGCCTCAGCCTCCTGAGTCACTGGGATTACAGGTGTGTACCATTGCACCCAGCTTGCTGATAGGTTTTTGACATATTTTGCAAACTCAGTCTTCCTGAATCTATCACTGAAGAAAAAAAAACTGAAAAATATAAAAGCAGAGTATTAAACACAGCACACCAGGGGCTGAGGCAGGAAGGAATATTGTAAGTTAGAGGCCACCCTGGCTATAAAGCAAGCTTAAGGTCAGTCTAAGCTACACAGAGTAACCCTGTTCCAAAAAAACCAAAAATTAAAATAAAAAAGCAGAATATTATTATGCTCAACCTGTGGCTAATCCCTACAAATCAAGAATCAGAACATATCCAAGTGAAATTTTTTTAGGTGGTGGCGATGGGGTTCAACTCAGTGCCTCATGCATACTGAGCAAATGCTCCACCATTGAGCAACACTACCAGCCCATGATGATTTCTATAAAACAAAAACAAAAACAAAAAACAAAAACAAAACAAAAAAAACAACCTCCTCAAAACATCAGCTGATAACTACCTGAGTGATAGTTAATGACTTCTAGAACAGCCTAAATGAAGAATATTCCCAAATATTATAGAAGAAACTGTGAGTTCATCTGAAACCTGTCCACCAGGGGTGGCCCTGCTGTTATTTGAAATACCAGTGGCATAGCTTTCAGCATCACAGAAACATGCAAGACCCCAGAGCATAACAAGATGACAGACACATGGGGCTAGTGGAAGTACTGAGGATGGAACCTGGGGCCTCCAGACTAAAACAGACTAGGGAGAAGGACTCGGCAGCCCACTCCTGAAACAATTAGTCTTTAAAAACCCAATGAATATCAGAGAAGCACTGTCAAATATAGTGCCAAAAAATGGGCCCCACATGTTGGAAGGCATTCAAGAAATGACTGGGAGTTGTCTCCTCAAATTAGAGTCAACCTTAATGACAGGAATGAAGTAAAGCTCCTGGGATCTCCTTTTGCTGATGTGGCACAACTCAAAATGAGAAGAAACAGTGACTGCAACAATGTGCTCAAACCTAGAAATATTATGCACATGGCACAGTGTTGGGTAGTGTTTCGTTCTGTTGTACCTTAAGGTCACTATGAGTTGTATCCAATTCAATGGCACCTAACAATAGTAGAAGAAACAGCTTGGATCCTTTTTTTCTTCCAACATGCCTGTGATAAATGGCATTTTCATGCTAATATTGCAAATATAGGAAAAAGAATAACATCACACTACTTAATAATTGGCAGCTATAATGATTTTTGTCATTTTATTGGGGTATAATTTAGGTACAATAAAATGTACAAATCAATTTTATATACATGCACTCCAGAGCACTCACCACCCCCATCCAGTCAAGTTCAACACTACAGCAGGCTCTCTCCTGTCCCCTGCTAGTTAGTCCCACTTTAAGGATAACCTACCTGGCCTCTACCATTGTGGATCAGTTGAGCCAGGTTTCAAACTTCATATAATTTGTATCATATAGTGTGTGTATTGTTTGGTGTCTGACTTCTTCCAAAATTATTCAAGGCTCACTCATATTGTTTTATTGTCATCACTTTCTTCTTTTTATTGCCATGTAATATTCCACTGAATGAATTCATCACAATGTATTTACCCATTCTTGTATTGATGGACATTTGGGTTGTTTTAGTGCGGGCTATAATGTATAAAGTTGCTATGAATGTTCTACCTTCTGATAAACAGAAGCACTCATTCTGTTGAGTATCTAACCAGAAGTAGAATTGCTAGTCATAGAGTGCATGAATGTTTAGCTTTAGTAAATACTGAAGAAGTTTCCCAAAGTAATTTTATCAATTTATATTTCACTGGCCATGTAAGAGAGTCCTTGTTTTTCTTCATCCTTGACACAGAGATATATGATTTTTATTTTTTTTTCAAAGCAATATTTTCACATATTTATTAGATTTGTTCAAACCTACTAGTGCAGAGGATAGAAACAGAGAAAAATCAGATTCCCAATAAAGCATGCCCAATTGTCCATGGCAGTGACAGTTTCAATTTGACATGATGACAGTGACCTTGCTATAGAATAAATATATTTCCTATCTCCCATACAATTTCTTATGGAGCCAGCTTGATTCTTCTCCAATATCTCCTCTCAACATTGTACTTGATTTTATTACCAGTTTTCACCCATATCCTTTAGGGAATGGGACAATTTTGCTTTTGTGTCTTGGCCAGGAATCTCTTGGCCCTGAAAATCTTGTGAGAAAACATAGAGAGGAACTGAATCAAGTGCACACACCATGATGGCAGAGAAAGGGATGGGGAAGATGGTTTTTAAAGGACTGGAAAAATAACATTCTCATTCTTAAATTTGTGGGGTCTATGTATACAAAGACAGAAGCATAATATAAAATAAGAGATGTCTGACTCAATTGAGACTTCTATTCAAAACTAAATAAAAGAGATAAAGATGGACACTACATATTACTAAAAGGAATAGTCAACCAGGAAGTCAACATTACTTAATATCTATTCACCAAATATAGGAGCAACTAGCTTCATAAAACAAACTTTACTAGGGATAAAGGAACATATTTGTTCAGATATAAGAATTATGAGAGATTTCAATACCTCACTCTCTTCAAGAGACAGGTCATCAAAGCAAAAAATCAACAGAGAAATGATGGACTAAAATAGCACCATAGACCAACTGGACCTAACAGATGCCTACAGAATAGTCCATCCATCAGCTGCAGAATACATGTTCTTCTCAATACCACATGAAACTTTTTCTAAAATAGACCACATTTTAGTCCAGAAAAATGGCCTCAACAAATGCAAAAAAAAAAAAATTGAGATCATCCCCTGTGTCTTATTAGATCACAATGAAATAAAAGTAGAACTCAAAAGCAAAAACAAACAAACAAACAAACAAAACTTCAGAAATGCTACAAATACATAGAGACTAAACAACACATTTCTGAATGACCAATGGGTCATTGAAGAAATCAGAAAGGAAATTAAAAAGTTCCTGCAATCAAATGAGGATGAAGACACATCCTACCAAAATTTATGGGATACAGCAAAGGCAGTTCTGAAAGGGAGGTTTGCAGCCATGAGTGCCTCCAACAGTAAGTTAGAGAAGACCTGATTAAATAACTTAATGACACACCTTAAGGCACTAGAAGGCCAACAACAAGCTAACCTCAAAAGGAGTATACAGAAAGAAATTATTATGATCAAGGCAGAAATTAACAAAATAGAGACAAAAAGGACAATACAAAAAAATTAACAAAACCAAGAGCTGGGTCTTCAAAAAGATCAACAAAATTGACACTGCCTTAGCCAGACTCACCAAAAGAAATAGAGAAAAGGCCCAAATTTTAAAAATCAGAGATGACAAGGGGACATAACAACAGGTACCAAAGAAATCCAGAAGATCATCAGAGACTACTTTAAGAAATTGTACTCCCCCAAAAACAAAACTACAGAAGAAATGAATAAATTCCTTAACACATATGAATTACCAAAACTAAGCCTGGAGGACATAGCAAATTAAACAGACCCATTACAACAACTGAGTTAGAGGGAATAATAAAAAATTTCCCAACAAGGAAAAGTCCAGGTCCTGACAGGTTCACAGCTGAATTCTATCAAACCTTCAAAAAAGAATTAACACCGATTCTCCTCAAACTATTTTATAAAATAGCAAAGGAAGCCAGGCGTGGTGGCACATGCCTGTAATCCCAGCAGTTCAGGAGGCAGAGGCAGGAGGATAACAAGTTCGAGACCAGAGACAGTCTGTGTGACTTAGTGAGACCCTGTCTCAAAAAGTAAAAAAATGGGCTGGGGGTGCAGCTCAGTGGTCCAGCACTTGCAGAGCATGTAAGCACGAGGCCCTGGGTTCAAACCTTAGTACTGCAAAAAAAAAAAAAAAAAAAAAGCAAAGGAATGTCCACTTTCAAATTCATTCTATGAAGCCAGTTATCACCCTGATACCAAAACCAGAGAAAGATTCTACAAAGAAACAGAACTATAGACCAATTTCCCTGATGAACATAGATACAAAAATCTTCCATAAATTCTGGCAAACTGAATTCACAGAAAAGATCATACACCATGATCAGATGGGCTTCATTCCACAGATGGAAGTCTGGTTCAACATATAAAAATCAATTCAATGTATCAAGAGACCCTCAGCTAGATGGATTGACATAGTAATTGCAACAACGGGCTTAAACATAAAAAAGATCATATCCATGGCACAGTTTTGGGTAGTGTTCTGGTTGTTGTACTTAGTGTCATTATGAGTCAGACCTGACTTGACGGCACATAACAACAAGGGGAGAAAAAAATTGACAACACCCAATTTTATTGAAATCATGTGAACCTTTTTGTGATGAGGAGTGTTGGCAATGGTATGGTGGGAATTATTTAATAACTGCCTCCCTAAGAAGAAACAAAACCTTGATTTGTAGAAGTTGCCAATTTCTGCTGTGTGAGTATTTTAACCATAGCTGAACTACCACACATTGCTGGTGGAAATGTAAATTGGTACAGCCACTTTATAAAACCATTTGCTATCTACTAAGGTTGAATTTATGCATATGATAGACTAATTCTACTCCTAGGTATGTGCCCCCAAAGACATAATTTATTTACAATAGTCAAAAGCTGGAAAATTGTTGTTGGTGTTGTTAGGTGCTGTTGAGTTGGGTCCAATTAATAGTGACCCTATGTACAACAGAATGAAACACTCCCTGATTCTGTACCAGCCACATAATCTTTTTTATGTTTAAGCCCATTGTTGCAGACACTGTGTCAATCCAGCTAGTTGACCTTTTTTTCATTGACTTACTACTCTCCCAAACTTGATGTCCTTCCCCAGGGATTGTTCCTCTCTAACTTTTGTTGTTGTTAGGTGCCATCAAGTCATGTCTGACTCATAGTGACCCTCATTATGGGATTTTCAATGGCTGATTGTTTTGGGGATTGCTTTGGGAGTGGATTGCTATGTCCTTCTCCTGTTTTTGTAGAGATTGAATCCAGGGACTCAGAGACCACAGAGCAGCACTCTACCAACTGAGCCCCCTTCCTGACTACATGTCTAAAATATGTAAGATGCAGTTTAGCCATCCTTGCTTCCGAGGAGCACTCTGGTTGCAACTTCTTCTAGGACAGATCTGTTGGTTCTTTTGGTAGTCCATAGTATATTCAATATTTATCTCCAGCACCATAATTCAAAAGTATCAGTTTTTCTTCTGTTTCCCTTATTCAATGTTCAGCTTTTACAACCATATAATGTGACTGAAAATACCATGGCATGTGTCAGGCATACCTTTGTCTTCAATGTGATATCTTTATTTTTCAGCACTTTAAAGAGGTCTTTTGCAACAGCTTTTCCCAATGCAATGTATCTTTTGATTTCTTAACTACTGCTTCCATCAGGTGTTGATTGTAGAACCAAGTAAAGCAAAATATTGGACAACCTTGATCTTTTCTCCATTTATCATGAAGTTGCGTGCTGACCCAGTTGTATGGATTTTTGTTTTGCTGATGTTGAGGCGCAATCCATACTGAAAGCTGTGTTCTTTAAATTGTAGCATATTAAAGCAATGAACTATTCTACCACAGTAGAAATGTACAGGCTGCTACTTGACATAACAACCTGGATAAACTACACAGATGTAAAAGAGTACACACCATCTAATTCTTACTACAAAATCAAGTAAAACAACTCCATGTGGTTAAGTCAGACTATGGTCACCTTCGGAGGACAGGGAGACAGCACAAAGGAGGCCTTCTTTCTGCATGGTTAATGTGAGGGATTGAATGTGAGGGATTGAAAGTTATATCCTCCCAAAATGTCTTTGCTGAGGTTCTAATCCCCAAGGCAATGGTATTAGGAGACAGGGTCATTGGGAGGTAATTAGGTTTGCACAAGATTATGAGAGTGAGGCCCTCATGATGTCATTAGTACCCTTATAAGAACACTCACTCTCTCTCTGCCAGCTGAAGACACAGTAAGGAGGTCGCCATATGCAAGCCAAGAATGGAACCCTCACCAGAACCCAACCCTGATAACACCTTGATCTTGGACTTCCCCATCTCCAGAACTGTGAGAAATACATGTCTATTGTTAAGGCACCAGTCTAAGGGATTTTGTTGTAGCAGCCTGAACAGACTAAGATAGTTATGTTACACAGATGTTCAAGTTGTACTGATGCATAATGCTTATGGTTAGTTCATTGTTCTGCATGAATTATTGACTTTAATAAAGTTTATTAAACTAACATATTCATGTATTATTTGTGCACAAAACTAAAAAAGTAGAATTACCAGAATAAATAAACTTTGCAACATGTTTAATTCATGGGTAAATCTTGCCATGATTCATAACTTAAATACATATACCTTAGTCAGACAGACATAATTTTGCCAAGAGAAATTTAGGTTAACAAAAACCAGTTCAGCCTGGTGTGGTGGCACATGCCTATAACCCTAGCCCTCAGGAGGATGCGGCAGGAGGATTGATGGGAGTTCAAGGCCAGCTTGGCCTACATAGTGAAACCCTGTCTCAACCCTCCCCTCCGCCATACAAGACCAAAAAAGAAACAACAACAACAAAAAAGCAATTCATTCATGTACTCAGGCCTGCAGCTGTTGCCCTGTGGCATCCGATCCCGTCAGATCTCGGAAGCTAAGCAGAGTTGGGCCTGGTTAGTACCTGGATGGGAGACCACCTGGGAACACCAGAAGCTATAGGCTTGGGAGAAGGACCTGGCAACCCCCTCCCAAAAATCAATCTGCCATTGAAAACCCTATGAACAGCAGAGAAGCACTGACAATAGTGTTTCCCCTGTTGTACAGAGGGTCACTATGAGTCGGATACCGACTCGATGGCACCTAACAACAACAACAACAGCATGTACTCAGAAGAAGCCATTTTTTAACCAACTAGCTTTAAAGCGCACCACGTGTGTCAGCTTGTGCTGTGGGGGCTTGCATGTTGCTATAAGGCTAAAAGATAACAAGCTCAGAAAGAGAAACAACACATGTTCTCACTCATATGAGAGAGCTGACTCAAAATTACAAGAAGGAAAAATCCTACTCAAAGGTCGGATCACATTAAAAGGGGGGGAGGGAAGATAAGAATGAGGTCAATACAAATGGACTAAAAATCACATGTAATTGTTCTAACAAGATAGAAACAAAGACCACTACAGGAAAAGTTTCTATCTTAAACAGAAATGGAACCCAAGGACATATAGAAAAATACTATATAGTAAAAGATAGAGAAGACCTGGATGGGAAACTTAG
>VMDO01015288.1:0-51658 GCA_007922755.1 Pedetes capensis | reverse complement strand
TTTTTTTTCTCTTTTTTTTTTTTTTTTTTTTTTTTTTTTTTTTTTTTTTTTTTTTTTTCTTTTTTTTTTTTTTTTTTTTTTTTTTTTTTTTTTTTACTTTTTGAGACAGGGTCTTGCTAAATTACGCAGACTGCCTCTGGTCTCAAACTTGTGATCCTCCTGCCTCCGCCTCCCGAGTCGCTGGGATTACAGGTGTGCACCACCATGCCTGGCTTCCCCATTTATTTCTTTTTACAAATGAAATCATTCTAATTATTTATCTATTAGGTTGTTTTCTCCACTTACCTCTTTATCTAAAAGATCTTTTCATGTCAGTCAAGAGCTACTTTATTTGTAACATGTTTATATTTTCCATAATACATTATTGTTGTTGTTGTTAGTTGCCCTCGAGTCGTGTCCGACTCATAGCGACCCTCATAGGGTTTTCAATGGCTGACTGTTTCAGGATTGCCTTGGGAGTGGGTTGCCACGTCCTTCTCCCGTAATACATTATAGCCATAACATAATTTGTTTGACCATTTCCCTTTAGATTATTTCCAATTTTCTTACTAATTCAAATATGCTAAAACAAAATCTTTGCACATTCCTATTTGTGTATATGTATAAGTATTTTTGTTGGAGAGATTCCTGGAAGTAAGATTGTTGGTTCAAAGGATATATGCATTTTTATTTAGAAAGATACTATAAAACTACTTTCCAAAAAGTCTTTAATAGTTTATATTTCAAGATGAGTATATGAAAATATCTCTATCAAATTAATTTTTTATAATAATGTAGGGAATTATCTGGACACCCCTGAGGTGGACCGGTAGGGAGCCTGAGCCAAGGCCCAATTGGTCCAGGCTGAGGTCTGAGCCCTCCCCAGATCCTGCCCTGTTTCTGCCACCTCTGGTTACCCTTAACCCTTAACCAAACAGCCCAGCTCTGCTGTGGCCTTTTTCAGCCTGATTGGCCACCCAGAGCTATCCAATTAATTAGTAAGGGAAGCTCAATGATTGGTCCAGTCTGCACCTAACCCTCCAATCGTAAGTGCACTTTTCCAAGCCCTCACACGGGAGAGTTGCTCCTCCTGGCATGAGCTACTCTCTGATTGGTTGCACCCTGGTTCACACCCCCACCTATAATGTATGTAAGTAGACCACCGATGTCTATTCATTTCTTTCTTCCCAATCACCTTGATGCTAATTGTTACACTCTACACCTGACTTCGCCTTTTTAATCATCCAGATCTTCAATGAAGCTGCCAAGAGGCAAAACTGAGAGTCAAGAAAGAAGACCTCAAGCAAGCTAAGAGGAGCTCTCAATCCCCCTGCTCTGGGGAGGAGGTGAGAGGAGAAAATAACCAGAGAGAGACAACATCACCGGACCATTGGCGCAGCCAGGGAGGACATCAGAGTTGTTTGTCACTTTGATACAGAGCTGTTATTCCATCGTAGCAGCAGTAACCTATACTGTTGACTAGAAAGCTTTAGGCTCTCCTGCAAAGGAGCAGCTTAATAAAGTTCCTGTTTGTTTTTTATAAGAAGGCCTCCTGAGGTCCTTCTTGGCACCACCGACCAGCTCTTGCCTGCCCCTGAGGGTCCCTGAGCATACTGGTGGTGTTGTGAAGTTCTGTGGTCTTTTGCCGGGCCAGACCGGACCCCAACAAGTAACATATCAAATGCTTTAAGCTACTCTTGTTATTAGTCCCAGTAACTTTATTTATGGACATTTATTTCAGAAAATAATTGTAAATACAAAATGAATTCTGTAGATAATTTATGCTGTGAATGTTAATCTCAACTATCAGTTTGATTGTGTTGAGAGACATCTAGTAGACACACTTCTGGGTGTGTCTGTGAGGGCATTTCTAGAGACATAAGACACCAAATCGAGGGGAAAGACCCATCCTGAATACAGGCAGCACAGTCCAATAGGCTAGAAGTCTGAAAGGAACAAAAGTGGACAAGATAGAAGCCCAACAGCACAGGATTGCTCTCTATTCTCTCTGCTTCCTGGCCACCAGGAAGTGAGCAGCGTTCTCCACCACAAACTCCCAATACTGTGATATTATGCCTTGGGTCAGGCCTAAAACAATGGAACCAGCTAACGTTGGACTAAAACCACCAAAACTGTGAGCCAAAATAATTTTTCCTCAAGTTTTTTTCTCAAGTATTTTTTCAGACAAAAGGATAACACATATGCATTATAACTTTTATATAATAGTGAAAAGCTGAATACAAAATGAATTTTAAAAATAGAGCAAGTAAATTATTATAAAGTACTGTGCAGTAAGTGTAGTAGTTAATATGATTACAAAGATTGTTTAATAACATAGAAACTGCTTATGATATAATGTTATTTAGACTATTCAGTTACATGAAAACTGTTTATTATATGTTATTTAAAAGTGAAATGATTTAATTAAAACAACTTTAATAACTGTAATAAAAATGTTCACAACAATTGTGTTTTGGATGTGTACATATTGATACTACTATATACTTTTACTTACCTTCCTACTTTATATTTCCTAGGTTCTATTCAATGAAGATGTCTTAGTTCATTAGAGCTGCTATAACAAAATACCATAAACAACAGCAACTTATTTCTCACAGTTATGGATGCTGAGAAGATCTAGATTAAGGAAGATCCAGTGTCTAGTGAGGGCCCATTTTCTGGTTCACTGGTTGTAACTCCTAGTTGTGTTCTCACATGGTAAAAGGGACAAGATTTCTCTCATTATGGCCTTAAAAATAAGGCACTAATCCCATTCATGAGGATTGCCCGTTATGACTTAATCACCTCCCAAAGGCCCACTTCTTAATACCATCACCTTTGAGTAAGGATTTTGACATACAAATTTTGGGCGGATACAAACATTCAGACCCTGGTAAAAGACTATAAGTTTCCAATGAGAAATAAACAAATATTTCATTATATCCCTTAGGAAACCTGTGTTAGATTTCCATTACTATCATAGGTACTTGAGATAATCCACTTACAAGAAAGAAAAGCATTATTTTAGCTCACAGTTGTGGTTTGAGCCTGTTGCAAAGCAGCACCTCATGGTGAGTGTGTGCAGGCGAGCAAAACTAATCCCCTCATGGCTGTAAAGTGAAGGAGGGAAAAGGGGCCAGTGTCCCAGTATCCTCTTCAAGTATGCCCCCAATGACCTGGAGACCTCTCACTTGGCCTCACCTCTTCAAAGTTCCACAGCTTCCCAATAACACCACTCCAGAGAACAAGGACCTTGGAAGGACATTTAAGATCCAAACTATAGCAAAAGCAGTCTGTAATTGTTAGAAATTTAATAGGTTCTTTAATGACTATCTCTGAGGCATTTTACAAAAAGAACCCCATAATAATTATGATACAACAAACATCTTGGGCTTATCCTGTTGTGAAGCATAAATTCAGTTATCATCTTAAGCAAAATTGTGAAGAAAAATTTGTTTTTGTTTTCCACCTTTCATGCCATATTCTCTTCCCTTCAACCCCAGAAATATCCATAATGTGTGTTCTATTCCCAGAGAATTTTGCTGCATTATCATTGCTCTGTGTAAACTGGGAATGGCTTTCAAAGTGATTTTCATTTTTAGAAGATCAGATACTTAAAAATAAGAAAATGTATGTTAGAGCTCTTAGCACACAGTAAGTATTGAGGGAGTATTAATGATAGTGGTGGTGATAAGAATACATGGAGAAGTCTTCAAAGTTAAAAATAGGGCTGTGAGAGGCAAAGTAATTATTTTCTATTAGAACAATTCCAAAATATTCAGAGTATGCCTGGGTTTTTCTTCTCTTTAAGGAAAATACTTCTTATAGAACCAAAATCTATGATAATACTAGAGATCCCTATAGTAATATTAATATTCAAACTCTTTAAATCTGTTTATAGTTTCAACCTGTATGATTGCATGGATTAGTGAATTCTTATTAGCAAATATGAGAACTTTCTTTTGTTGTTGTTGTTGTTGTTATTAGATGCCATCGAGTTGTGTCTGACTCATAGCAATCTTATGTACAATAGAACAAAACACTCTGATACTGTGGCATGCACACGGTCTTTTCTATGTTTAAGCCCATTATTGCAGAGACTGTGTCAATACATCTAGTTAAAAATCTTCTTCTTCTTCTTCTTCTTCTTCTTCTTCTTCTTCTTCTTCTTCTTTTTTTTGTTGACCTGCCATTCTCCCAGGCATGATGTCCTTCTCCAGGAATTGGTTCTTCCTGACAACGTGTCCAAAATATATCAGACACAGTCTAGTCATCCTTGCTTCCAAGCGGCACTCTGGTTGAATTTCTAGCACAGATCTGTTGGTTCTTTTAGCAGTCCATGGTATATTCAATATTCATCTCCAACACCATAATTCCAAAGCATTAATTCTTCTCCTGTCTCCCTTATTCACTGTTCAGCTTTCACAAGTATAGTAATATTAATATTGCCTCTATAAAGTGTGCAGGAACATCCTTTTCTAAAAATATTCTTATATTTGTGGGGTAAATTTAAATCAAACTTATTCATATTTGATACTTGCCACTACTTTATGAGTTGAAGAATATGAAACTATTTATTTCTTCTGAAATACAGTGCCTAGAATTTGGTGCCCCTAGGTAAATAGTTAAGCTTGGATAAAACTGTACACCAATGCCTTACAGCCTACCCATTTCCAGGACTATATATATATATTTCCTATAAAAACCACTTTACATAACTAGAATAAATATGAAGCACTTCATTTTTAAGAAAAGATAAAATACAACAGAAGTTTAAAAGATGCCTAGCCCTGAGGCCATTTAGTGTCTCCTTGAACATACTTTAATAATATGATAGTCAACTCTATTCTGTTTCTATTTCAGTACTTCACTAAATCTCTCCCTTGGGTCCAAAGACATTTGGAAGTTACATATAACACATTTCCAATTCTGACTCCAGTTTTCTCCGTCTGTTTACATATAGCCTCATTATAGAACAAGCCTCTGGGTGCTAGCTTCCCAACCAAACAAGCTTACCAAGCTACTTTCCTAAACAAAGATATATATATATATATATATATGGTTGAACCCAGGGCCTTGAGCTTGCATGCTCTGCAAGTGCTGGACTATTGAGCTGCATCCTCAGTCCATTTTTTTTACTTTTTGAGACAGGGTCTCGCTAAGTTATGCAGACTGTCTCTGGTCTTGAACTTGCGATCCTCCTGCCTCTGCCTCCCAAGCCTCTGGGATTACAGGCATGCACCACCGTGCCCAGCTGTGAAGCAATGATTCTTAATCTACCTCATTGTATTAAGGTTTGTAGCACAGTTTACAACTTGTCTTTCATAGACTTCTTGAAGTCTTGAAGCAGCTATACCCTTTAGTTTATCTTATTTATTTTTAATTTTCACACAGCATCTCACTAAGTGGCACAGGCTGCTTCTGGCCCAAACTTGTGACCCTCCTGCCTCTACCTCCTGAGTAGGTGGGATTACAGGCATGTGCCCTGATGCCCAGCTACATTTTTAAATCTTATACATTTCAAACTGATAAACAGAAATTGTTCCCAATAGCAATTACATACTCTCTGTGCTGCTATTTTCTTCTCCATTTCTCTACCACTCTCCCCATATTTGTGATGACTTGAAAACATTGCCTTTGCTTGAATTTTTCTGATTATTGGTGAAATTGAGCATCTTTTCATGTTTACTTATCGTTTGTATTTCTTCTTTGCATTTGTCAGTTGAGATTCTTTGCCCATTTGTGTAGTTTGACTTTTTATCATTAGTTTCTTTGATTTATTTACATATTCTAGATGTGAATTCTTCATCTATTATATATGTGGTAAATGCTTTTATTTCATTCTGTTTGGTATCTATTAACTTAGCTTATTATCCTTTCTCTTATAGAAATTTTTAACTTTTATGTAGTCAAATCTTCATCTTCTTTTTGCTTTCTGAAGTTTATTTTTTTTTGCTTACTAAGTTTTATTTCATGATTATAAGAATATTCTGCTACACTGTTCTAAAATTTTTTATATTTTGGGGGTCTTTAATTTTTAAAAAAATTATAACAAAATTTAATTTTAGAACAATTTGGGTTTTCTAAAAATATTGTAAATATAGTATGGAGAGTTACCATGTACCTCAAACTCAATTATCTCCAGTTATCAACATCTTATATTTACATAGTATGTTGTTGTTGTTGTTAGGTGCTGTCGAGCGACCCTCATAAGGTTTTCAATGGCTGAGTGCTTCGGGATTGCCTTGGCAGTGGATTGCCAGGCCCTTCTCCCATTTTTGGGGTTCTGAGAATTGAACTCGGGGCCTCAGAGACTGCAGCGCAGCACTCTACCCACTGAGCTAAATCCCAGCCCCTTACATAGTATATGAGTTATAATTAATGACCAATACTGATCAGTACTTTTCAACGTTGAAAAGTACTGATCAGATGTTTTGTAGCATGACCCTTGAGTGAGTTTGTTTGATGTTTTTCTCATAATGATACTGGAATTTTGTGTTTGTGGGAGGAAGTTCACAGAGGTAAAGTGCCCTTCTCATCACATCCTACAAAGGGTACATACTGTCAATATGACTTAGGACTGTTTATGTTAGCCTGTTGATCACCTGATTGTGCTTTTCTTATTGTAAACTTACTCTCACCTACTTGGCTTTGATACTGCAATCTTTAGCAGGAAATCACTACGTGTAGCCTACATTTAAGGAATGAGGGGGTATGCTTCACTTCCTTGAGGGTAGAGTGGCCTGTTTGTATATTATTAACCATTTGAATCTTTAATACAGCTGGAATTTATTCTGCTACACATACAAGATATGGTGGATTTTGGGGCTTTCTTCCACTGCTCTTCGTGTCATAAACGTTTCTTCCTTTTGGGAGTAGAAATTGACCATATCCTTACCTCTAAGGGAGGGCCCTGCTGTTTCAGAACAGATAGGGAATTCCTACCTCTTTTCACACTGATTTATTCAGATAAGCTGATCATCCCATTCAGGCATAAACCAAATCATTGCATGCTGGAGAATGATCTTGTTGACAGTTTGAGTGGATGACAGCAAGGGAAGTTGTGGAAGTATTATGTGAAGGGAGGTTATTCCTTCTTTTAAGGGAACTACCAAAAGATAGATTTTTTTCTCCTCTGGTGCACTTTGTTGTGGTGAGTGCTAGCCACACCTTCTCTCATCAAATAAGAGACTTCATCTGAGCAGTAACCTCACAGCTGTTCTTCTTGTCAGTGGCTACTGAAGCCACACCAAACATTGGAGTACATTCCAGAGCAGCTTCAGCTGTTCACAGGGCTCAGGGTCACGTGTCCCACTTGCCAGCCAGAGTCCATGTTAAGGGAGCATATTTGATCCACCTTGGGACTGCCTAGTGTGCTAAAAGTTGTCTATGACAAGCCCTTTTGGACACCTTCTCCAGGTTGGGGGTCCCTGGCTCTGCCAAGGGGAAAGAGCATCTACATACAGCCAAGAAGGTATAACTTTATAGAGATTTTTAAAAATTAAAACTACAATAAATTTATTGATTTATTCAAGGAGAATTTTAATTATTTTAATATTGTACCTTCTCATTTAGGAATATTATCTATCATTTATTTTATTACTTTTTCCTTCCTCCTACCTTATGCCTCATTGGCCTGTTTCCCAGCAGTATTAACTGCTGCTACCACTATGTATATATTTGTTGTTATTAGGTGCCATTGAGTTGGTGTCCAACTCATAACAACAAGTGAAATAGTATTGTTAGTGCTTCTCTGCTATTTCTAGTGTTTTCAATGGGTGATAGTTTTTGGGGAATGGGTTGCTGGGTCCTTCTCCCAAGCCTACAGCACCTGGTATTCCCAGGCAGACTCCCAGCCAAGTACTAACCAGGCCCCACTCTGCTTAGCTTCTGAGATCTGATGGGATCAGATGCCACAGTGGTATGGCTGCAGGCATGTATATTTCTGTTGTTGTTGTTGTTAGGTGCCGTCGAGTCGGCATCCGACTCATAGCGACCCTCATAGGGTTTTCAATGGCTGACTGTTTCGGGATTGCCTTGGGAGTGGATTGCCAGGCCCTTCTCCCATTTTTGCGGTGCTGGGAATTGAACTCTGGACCTCAGAGACTGCAGCGCAGCGCTCTACCCACTGAGCCAAATCCCAGCCCCATGTATATTTCTAGGTATTCTTATTTCCTTAGCTTTCTTGGACCAGAAGTAAACATGTCTTCTTTGTGCTTAGCTCAGACATGGCAAATTAGAAATTATTTATTGAGACCAAAGACAGGAATGAAAAGAAATTGAAAAACCACAAGAAGAAAAAGAGAATTTATGAAAACATGCAACAGATTCATTTATAAAGATTGTTGTTGTTGTTAGGTGCCATAGAGTCATGTCCGACTCAGAGTGATCCTACGTACGATGGAATGAAGCACTTCCTGACATTGTGCCATGCTGGGCAGTATGTCTACCAGTGCTTCCTAGTGCTATTCATAGGGTTTTCAATTATTTTGGGAGTGGGCTGTGGGGTCCGTCTCCCAAGCCCACAGCACCCGGTATTCCCAGGTGATCTCCCATCAAGTACTAACAGGGCTTGACTCTGCTTAGCTTCCAAGATCTGAGAAGATTGGATGCTAGGTGGTATGGCTATAGCCTTACAAAGTTTGAGTTCCTATATTAGTGTAACTAAAGCTAGGGCATGGTAGGGCTTCAACTGATGGAATTTTACCAGGTTCTTAGTATTGATTCCTGTCTTTCTCACAACTCTGTCCTTGTGTTCAATGTCAGTCAGTGGAATTACAGGCATGTGCCATGGCACCTGGGTATAACACTTGCCCAGCATGTGTGAAACCCTGGGTTCAAACCCACTCTCCTAGTACTGCAACAAACAAACAAACAAAAAAAGAAAGAAAGGAAGAAAAAGAAAAAAGAAAAGATTTGGAATAATAAGAGCTTGAATAGTAAGATGAAAAGAGAATTCTAAAAAATATGAGTGCTGATTTCAGTGTTTATAGATGCCTTCCCCCATTCATATATTGAACCAGCCCCTAAAGTGATGGTATTTGGAGATGTGACTTTTGGGATGCGATTAGGTTATGAAGGCTATACCTTCATTAATGGGATTGGTAGCCTTATAAAAGATACCTGAGGAATCTGTTCACTTCTTCCACAATGTGAGGATGAAGGGAAAAAAAAAATACTCATCCATGAGTTTGGAAATGGGTCCTCGCCAGATGTTTAATCTGCTAGTGCCTTGATTTTGGCCTTACCAGGTCCCAGAACTTTGAAAGATAAATTTCTGTCCTTCATGAACCACTAGTTTATAATATTTTGTGGCAGCCTGCATGAATTAAGAAAACACAAACTACAGATATTAGGATCAGTATTGCCCCTGCAGCTGAGATAGAGCACCCAAGGGAGAGCCCTCCCAAGGTCCAGGCCTTGTTGGAGAGGGTACAGATGTGTCTTGCTGAATGACAGGGAAATTGCTGTGGTATTATGCTGGCAGAACTTGTCAGAAAACTTCCCTCTGGAAATCAAGCATGAGGTTGTTTACCACATGACCCATGGCCACCAGGCCTGCTATACCACCATTATGGACTGATTTTCTAACTGTGAGCTCACAATAAACCTCTTCCTCCGTAAGTTTGTTTGGGTTGGTTTTTCTACTACAGCCGTGACAGCTAACTAATACACAAGTTAACTATAAAATTGAATTAGAAAAGAGAAGGAGGTCCAGAGAAAACATTTCATAAAGTTGCCTTTCAAAAGAAAATATTTCTAAATTTCCCACAAATAAAATAATAGCATAGTGTAATATATTTTACCAGGGTTTTCCTTCCACCCAAACTCTTACTGGAAATAGTAGAAAATATTAACGCTTGTTAATATTGTTTTTCAAAAAAGTAGGAAAATGAGAAGAAAGAAATACAAAGGTATGCTTTCAATGAATAGCAGTAACTACTATCGTAAAGAAAAATTTAATCTTAATATTCTAATACCCTTAAAACTTGATGTCTTATATATTCAGTTACAAAGAATGTGTTTTCTGTTATTTAGAGAACTAAGTCACAAGTTGCAGATCACTCTCACATTTTTCTTAGAGCACTTGCTATGGTTTGAATAATTGTCCCCTAAAGGTCCAGGTGTTGAGGGCTTGCCCCTCCATCTGTGACGCTATTGGGACATGATAGAACTTTAAGAGGTGGGGACTAGTGGGAGGACTTCTATCACTGGGGACACGTACCGAAGGGGACTGTGGGATCCCGGTCCCTTCTTCTTTCTCTCTTTCAATTCCTGGGCATGGAGTGAGTGGTTTTGCCCTGCCATGCAACCACCATGATGTATAACCACAGGCCAAAAGCAACAGCAGCAGCTGATCGTGGAATGAAGCCTCTAAAACTATGAACAAACATTTCAGGTATTATAGTGATGCAAAGCAAACACAGCATTCAGTTGAGAATTCTAATCAGCTGTTTACTAGTATAATTAAAGTGCATTTTAATTCTGAGTCCAACTGGAACAATTAGAAACAGAAACAGACTACCTTACTTTCACAGTTAAGTGAAGTTGAGTGACCCTTATCTGTAATTTTCTGCAGCTTCCATCTGTTTATGAATGCTGTGACCTCTTATTTGCAGGTTGAATGATGCTTTCTATGCTTTTATTTTTGGAATCTTCAGCCTAGCTTTCCACAGACAAAACAGAAGCTTGAGGCTTTTTTTTTTTTTTCTGTCAGTTGAGGAAAAAACTGAGTAACAACACACCAGTCACACTCTTGCCTCTGGACCTTAGCTCTTACTATTCCTTTGGATTCCCATTCTCTTCCTTTAGCTACCTGTATAGATTCCCCACCCCTACCAACCTACCCCAGTCACTCTCTCATTCAGACCTTCCTTGGCCATCCTTTCTAAATTCCATCCTTTCCCCTTCACCTTATAGTCCTTTCCCTATTTAATTTTTTTTCCTTACCAGTTTTCAGTATCTAACATTATCGATTAGGTACTATTATGTTTCCCCAACCAGAATGAGGGCAGGAATTTTTATTTGTCCATTAAACCCCATGAGGACAGAGATTTCTGTTTACTTCACTGATGAATCTCTTACACCTAGAACAGGACCTGCCATACTTAGGCACTCAGTGAATATTCATTAGCTGATTTACAGTGAAATGAGACCTTGGTGTGGAGTCACAAAACCTTAGATTAGAATGGAAACTTTCTATTTGGCCTAGGATGACTCTTTTCCTTCTCTGAACCTCAGTTTCTTTATGTAGAAAATGGAAACTGCAAGATAGTTTTAAGGGTTCAGTGAGAAAATGTAGACTAAATATCTGATCCTGTTGGAAGTCACACAATAATTGTCAGCCTTCTTTGTCAAATTGAGGAAGATCTAAAGATCTAAGAGATTTTTTTTGATATTGTTCTTCCTCTTTCCACAAACATTATTTATTTATTTTCTTTTTCTTTTTGCAGTAGTGGAGGTTGAACCTAGGGCCTTGTGCTTGCATACTTTGCAAGTGCTGTACCACTGAGCTGCACCGTCAGCTCAGTTTTTTACTTTTTTTTTTTTGAGACAGAGTTTTGTTAAATTATGCAGAGTGCCTCTGGTCTCAACCTTGTGATCCTCCTGCCTCCGCCTCCTGAGTCGCTGGGATTACAGGTGTGAGCCATGGCATCCGGCTGCCACAAACATTCTTTATGAGTGTATAAGTCAGGGTTCCAACAAGAAATACTTTGGAAGGTACACTTACATTAGGGCAACTGTTGTTGTTGTTGTTAGGTGCTGTGGAGTCGAGTCCGACTCATAGCAACCTTCATAGGGTTTTCAATGGCTGACTGTTTCGGGATTGCCTTGGGAGTGGATTGCCACATCCTTCTCCCATTTTGTGGTGCTGGGAATCGAACTTGGGACCTCAGAGACTGCAGAGTGTTGCTCTACCACCTGAGCTGAATCCCAGCCCTAGGGCAACTGAGGAGGATTTAATTTACAAAGAGTTACTAAAGGAGGTTTAAGGTCTAGGGGAACATAGGACAGAGAGAAGAAACCTAGGGAATAGCAGAATAGTCATGACCCCTAGGACCAGAGGGACAAGCAAAGGAGAGTTGGGTAGTTTGTCTTGAAAGGAGAAATACCTTAGGTGACCTCAGCAGGGAGCCAGGGCAATAAATATGACCCTCACATTCCTTTCTCTCTTCAGTGACCTCCTACTGAAATCCAATTATCAAGGCCAACATCAGCCAGAGGGTCAGGGAACTCAGTGGTGTCAGCCATTCAGGTTAGCAACCAGTGTAGACAGCAGGTAGGGAAGGATGAAGAGTGAACCAGGAGGAGCAAAAGGAAGCTATGTAGCCTAGTGCCCTTACTAGGTGTCAGGCACTCCATGGGCAAGGGATTGTTGTTGTTAGCAAAAGATATTGTTCAGCCCCCAGTTGACTCACATTTGGGTTGGGATGACTTTCAATAAATACAACTTCAACACGCTGTGATGTGTCATACACAAGCAAGCACAGAGTGCCCAGACATCTCTTCACAACCTAAATGTGGGAGGTAGTGGGTGGTGGTGCTGGTGGTTTGGCTGGGAAAGGTTTCCTAGAGATAAAGGTTGATATGACAAGGAGCCCATTTTAAAGTATAATACTTTTTTTTTTTTTAAAGATGAAATGAGCTACTCAAGGTGCTTTTTAAACACAAAACGATGGAAATGAGGAGAGGGAGAGGTACATGGGATAATTTCAAAGGTTCTTCCCAGCTTTGACATTTTAATGATTTAGGTTTTTTTTTTGTTTTTGTTGTTGTTGTCCTGTTGCTTTAATTAGTTAAGACTATAGGTCTTGAGAAAATGTAAACCAGCACAAAGTTTTGTAGTAATTTCTCCGGTTCACAAAATTTGGGTTAATATTCATATGATCCAACATTTTCTTCGGCTTCATTATTCTAACCTCCAAGAAAACCTCATATGATTCTGCATCTTGACAATTTCTAACAAAACCAAGCAAACTCATTGTATAGCAGCTGTTTATGATCATAAGAAAGATGTCTACGTATGTATTTTGAGGTTAAACCGTATAAACAAACGAATGCTTGAAAGAATCAAGGGCTATTGGGAGCAGCTAGGAAGAAAAGATTGAAGAGGAAAGAAAACACTTTTCTTGAGTACTTTTTCAAGCACCATAATTTGTGATAGGTTTGTCAGGTTACCCAATAGGACAGCCAACAAAAAAGACCTCAGTGTGCTGATTTTGATGCACTGAGATCGCTGCTGTAATTATTTTCTCTGTAATTACATGTGATTACTGTGAAACGTAGCGAGGTGCTTGTCCACAATCAAAATCAAACGAGAATTTCCAGAAGTATCCCTAATACTGTAGCTACAAATGTCAAATGACTGGGGGAAAAACATAACCGATAATTATAAGCAGAACTAGAGAGGGAAGCGTGGGCAGTTAGTTACACTTCAAACGGCTGCACAAGATGTTTGGGATGTACGGTTGAGAAATCCAGGGAAATGAGTCAAATTGGATTGGGGCAAAGGCAAGCAGAGAGAGCCTCCACCAGTCTGTGCACACCGCTCTGAGGTCGGCCTAGGCCTCAACCTCTGGCTCTTTTAGCACCGCCCCCTTTCCCCTCCCTCTCTTTGCCTCCCCTCCCTCCGCTCGCCCCGCCTCCGCCCGCCCCCTCAGCGCCTGGCCCCGCCCACTCTCCCCGGGGCTGCGGCCGGCTCCGCCCGCACTTCGAGGCGCTGGGTTCTGCCCACGGTCTCTGTGCGGCTGCTGGCGGCCAAGGGGCGGGTCGAGTCGGGAGGAGCTGCTCTCTGGAGCGGGAGGGAGATCCGCCGCGGAGTTACGGGAAAGTTGGTACGAGTTCCCGGAGTTTCCTTTCGCGTTTCCCGGGGCTCGGCCGGCCGGTGCCCCGGGTCCTTTCTTCTCTTCGGCCTTGGCGGTCCCCTCAGTCCCACTTTTACCACCGGCCGCCATGGAGCAGCCGCCCGCGCCTAAGAGGTAAAGAGCGCGGGGGGCCGGGAGAAGGAGGGACGCGGCGCCGGCGGCGGCGGGGCTGGGGAGTCTAGGCCGGGCCCTGCGGCGACCCTCTTCCCGCCTACCAGGCCGCGACGTGGGCCGCAGCCCCGGCGCGCCGAGCGTCCGGAGCCAGTCTGAGTGTTCGGCTGCGTAGTCCCCGAGGCCGGGGGGCCTGACGGGGGTCCGAGCCTTGGCATCTCCGCTACTGGCAGGGCCTGGCGCGCAGGGAAAGTTGGGTGGGCACCGCCAGGCTTCCCGCAGCCCGACCTTGGGGCGCGTAGGGTTTTCCCTCGTGGTAAGTTCGTGAAGCCTGGAGACCTAAAATGAGGAAATTAATTGATCTTCTTACTACCATATTAAGTGTTTTTTGGTCAAATGTTCTTCATAATATTGCGCCCCCCTTATTTATTTATTTATTTATTTTGAGAAGACAGGTTTGTTTACAGTTTAAGGAATTAAACATTAATAGCTACACAGTGTGTAAAACTCATTGTGGATAGGCTGCACTGACAGGTGTTCCTCCCCCTACCCCCCTCAAGTTGGAAAGAATTTATGGACACAAGACAGTAGGAATCTTAAATTAGAATCCCTCCCCCATATAATTTTGCATGTAAAAATAGTGATACTTTGGTATGCTCTTTATTGTTTGTATTTAATCTTTGACATATTGGAAACATGTGTACAAGGTAGATGTGTTTGAAATAATATTTGCGGTCATCTTAGTCTATCTAAATCAGTGTTGTCCACTAATGCAAGTTCATAATGTGTACCCTCCTCAAGAGTGAATCAAATAATTGTTTGATGCCGATCTTCCATTTTTAATTTATAAAATAAGGATACTAATCTCCCAGACAGTGCTGTTGTGAAGATGAAAGAGTTCATGTGCTTTGATACCTGGAGATCTTTAGATGAAAGGTGCTGTATTCAAGAAAGTGGAATAATTAAAAAGCTAGGGACTTTGGGAGCTATTGTGAATTATGTGACTAGGTGTGTGAGTCTTGGGACCTAGAAGCCATCTGTTAAGGTGAAAAATGGGAAGTCCTGAACAGGTTTCCAAAAGAGACCTGCTGTGAGTCAGAGCTCTACAAGCAAGTCAACTGATAGATTGTTCTCTAGCATTTTGTAAGGTGTCTTCTAGTAGTTACTGGGTACCCAGTTTTAACACTATAGAAGAAAACTAGGAACATTTTTTTTTCATTCTGCTTTGAAATGACTGTAAGGGGGCACCTCTGAAATAATGCTAACTTGAACAATTTACCAGAGTTTCGTTATAAGTGTAAGAGAATACCTGCCTTTGCAGAGACATTAGACAACCTGGAGGAGTCAGGGGAAGGTGTGGGTATTCCATGGTGATTTATACTTTTCAAAGTGGTGGTTGCACAAATAACAACTTATTTTTAACTCGTTTCAGAGAATTATTTTGATCTAGGAAGACATTCCTTCCTTTCTTTCTTTCTTTCTTTCTTTCTTTCTTTCTTTTTTTGAGACAGGGTCTTGCTATGTTGCCCAGGCTGACCTTGAACTCCTGGGCTCAAGTGATCCTCCTCTTACTGCCTCCTGAGTAGCTTGGGACTACAGGTTTTTGCTACTGCCCCTGGGCTAAAGAAGGTATTTCTGAAGAGTAAAAGATATGTGATATTAAAGCTTTATATTTGAATAGCTATTAGCATTTTTCATGTTGTTGTTGTTGTTAGGTATCCGACTCATAGCGACCCTCATAGGGTTTTCAATGGCTGAGTGCTTCGGGATTGCCTTGGGAGTGGATTGCCAGGTCCTTCTCCCATAACATTTTTCATAGCATTTTTATATTTGTAACATTTAATCCTCATAGTAACCCCGTACAGTAGGTTGAATTATGAACAGTACTCCTACTTTATAGGTGAGGATGCTAAGAATTTGCCACATGGAAGGCCGTGACAGGAATTACTGAGTTTTTGTCTTCTCCCTTTGATCATTACTGTCTCATAATAAAGTATAGCTGGGATTTAGCTCAGTGGGTAGAGCGCTGCGCTGCAGTCTCTGAGGCCCCGAGTTCAATTCCCAGCACCACAAAAATGGGAGAAGGACCTGGCAATCCACTCCCAAGGCAATCCCGAAGCACTCAGCCATTGAAAACCCTATGAGGGTCACTATGAGTCGGATACCGACTCGACGGCACCTAACAACAACAACAACAAACCATTTTTGAGATCATATTGTTTGACAGGAAATTTATGCAGTAATGTGTCACTCAACAATGGCACTTGTTCTAAAATAAACATCATTAAGTGATTTTGTTGTGCAAAAATCCGAGCATCCAGTACCATTGTACTTATACAAAGCAACATAGAAGGCTATGATGTTGCTAGGCAATATAATTTTATGCATTGTTGCATATGGGGTCTCTTGTTGATTGAAATATCATTATGTGACATGTAACTGTACATACCTTCTTTTATTTGATCATTTTACATAGTAATCCTGGCTTTGCCACTTACTATGCTAGGTTTAAATTTAAGATTCTTCATTTGTAAAACGTATTGTTGTTAGGAGGGGCTGGGATTTAGCTCAGTTGGTAGAGCGCCACTGTGCAGTCTCTGAGGTCCCGAGTTCAATTCCCAGCACCGCAAAAATGGGAGAAGGACATGGCAATCCACTCCAAGGCAATCCCGAAACAATCAGCCATTGAAAACCCTATAAGGGTCGCGATGAGTTGGACATGACTTGATGGCACCTAACAACAACAACAACAACATTGTTAGGTGCTGTTGAGTAGAGTCTGACCCAAAGCAACCCTATGTACAACACAATGGAACATTACCCAACATTCTGCCTTGCCTGACACTATGTCAGTGCTTTGCTTTTCATAGGGTTTTTGATGGCTGGTTGTTTTGAGAGTGCGCTGCTGCTGGGTCCTTCTCCTGAGCCTACCAGCATCCAGTATTCATTGGCAGTCTCTTGTCTAAGGACTAACTAGGATGGAATCGTATGTCACAGTGGTACAGCTGAAGGCTGCAAAATGTATTGTGGGGATTAAATGAAGGCATACACAATGTACTTAGCACACTGCTCCATAATGTGTTCAGTAATGCTAATTTGTATTTTCCTTATTAAAGGAGGCTCAAAGAGGTTAAATAACTTGGTCAAGTGAAGAAGGTGCCAGAATTCTGAGTCTGACTGGCAGCAAAGTTTGTGTACTCTCTTGTTATGTACAGTGATACCTTTTAGCATTCTGTAATGTAGTGGTCATCTTTTTTTACAATCTCCTGGTCGCAGTTGTTTATTCTCCTCTTAGTCTCCATAGAAGGTCCTTTAGCTTTTCTGACTTCAATAGCACTTTCTTAGAGCTCAGACACTTTTACATGGTCATATCTATGTTGCTGATGTTCAAGTCTGTATGACCAACAACTCTTGCTCGGTTGGAGTTTTTGATTTTTTTCATGTAGGAGTATTCTTTCATTATCTCATCTAGGTTGTCACTAGATCTTACCAAAATTTCCATTAAAATGTTTGTGGATTCATTTCTCCCCTTTTTCATTCTCAAGATTACCATTCCATTTTGGGGTGTTATGATGCTCACACTTGAATTGTATTAATGCCTTTTGACTGGTAATTTTCTGCTTTTCAAAAATATTTTAACAGCAAAAGCATTTTAACAGCATACGGGCTCGAGTAGAGGCAGGACAGCAGAACCTGGTTCCTAGTTCCTTATTTCTTTTCCCTTTTGCTGACTTATAGAACCTTCTAATGCTCCTTAGAACACAGTTTGCTTTAGTTTATCCTGCATGTGGCTTCTGATTTATTTTGCTAAAACATTACTTCAATTACGCTATTCTTTTTTACATTTTTTATTTTTGGGATTCCGACTATACTTGCCAATTTAGTATCCAACACCTCCATCATTTGATTTCAGTCTTAACACCAGGCTTCAACTTAATATTCTCCAAGGTGAATCTCCCTTCATAAAATTTCTATCTTGTTCTTTATTTGGATTGTAGGCTACAGATACTTCCAACTTTGCTGTTGTTCATACTTTTCCTTTAGAAAAATTTGTGTTATTTTTTGTCTGTAATCTGTTTTATTCTTTCTTCAAGGATTGCTTCATAAACTATCTTCTCTGAGTACTTTCTAGCCTAAGATATTTCTCTGTGTTCCTAATATGATACTCATGTGCTTATATGACATCTTCTTGTTGTTCTTTTTTGTTATAAAATTTTAGATATCCAAAAGATAATGGAAACTAACTTAATAGATACTTATATATCACCAGCTAGTTTAGGAGATAAAATATTACTTATACATTTGAAGCCCTCTGTATTTATCTCTTATCAGTTACATTCCTTTTTACAGGTTGATCCCTATCCTGAATTGGGTATTTGTCCCTTCCATGTTTTTTATATTTTTTGGCATATTACATATACACACGTGCACACGCATGTATTGGTAAGCCCAGCTTTGTTACTGACTTTACAATTTGCTTCTTTGGGTATCATTTTTTTTCTCTGGGAGCTGGAGATTTGCATGTGCAGCCAGTTTTAAGAATCATGACTCAGAGCCCTAGCCAATCTATAAGGTATCTCTGACCCTCATATTCATTGATTTGGTCTCACTAACAAAAGCTTGTGTAAAACATAAGCAATAAATATGGTCATCCCTGTCACTGACTTGAGGTAACAGAATGACTTTTAGATTCCCAGATTTCTTTAACAGGTCTATTACAGAGGTCTTTAGAAGCATGAGAATTCTAGTTGTGGGAGGATGTGTAGGTTTATATAATACTTGTCAGGGAGGGGATGAAATATCATTGATAGACAGATATTTTACCAGATAGGCTTTGTTCCTCAACTAGATTATAAAGTTAGTGTTGTTTGTAAGTACAGCAGAACAAAGCACTACCCAGCACTGTGCCACTCACATGATCTTTTTATGTTTGACCCCATTGTTGCAGATACTATGTATCTTCTCATTTTGAGTTGTGCCCTTAGCAAAAGGAGGTCCCAGGGGCTGTACTCCATTAAGGTCCACTCTACTTTGCAACTCTTCCCCACTGGTTTCTTGAATGCCTTCCAGCCTGGGGGGCACATTTCTGGCACTATATTTGACAGTGTTTCTCTGCTATTCATAGGGTTTTCAATGGCTAATTGTTTCAGGACAATCTGCCATTGAAAACCCTATGAGGGTAGCTATGAGTTGGAGAAGACTCCATGGCACCTGACAACAACAACAACAATTGTTTCAGGAGTGGGCTGCTGGGTCTTTCTCCTTAGTCTGTTTTAGTCTGGAAGCTCAGCTGAAACCTGTTCCACCATGGGTGGCCCTGCTGATATCTGAAATACCCATGGCATAGCTTTCAGCACCACAGCAACACACAAACCCCCATAGCACGGCAAGCTGACAGACACTTGGGGGTAAATTAGTAGTTACTTAACATTTAAAATCTATCGATTAATCTGTAGTTGGAAAAAAAGTTTGTGTGGAACAATGAAAACACTGGAAGAATAAGAGGGCACACTATTGAGGTCCCCTGTTAGTGTTTTGGAGAGAGATCTGGTTTGATACTTAATGGGGAGAGTTCTTTGATTTAAATTATAGTTACATTCTGTGGCAATTAAAAAACAGTAGCAGTGGGTAGTTTGGGGAAGTAAAGTTGAAGATGGAAGTCCAAATGTTAGGGCTTTAAAGTATATTCACACACATAAAAGTGATGGTAAGAAAATAATTATATAAGAAAATGCTGCTATGAATGGATGGATTATTAGCCAGAGGCAGACTGTTATGGAATGAAAAAGCAAAGCTAAAAGGAGGAGGGTACAGAAGGTTACAGTAGAAAGTATCCATGTAGCTGGTTGTGGTGGCGCACATCTGTAATCTCAGCACTTGGGAGCCTGAGGCATGAGGACCTATGCGAGTTTGAGCCTGGCCTACATAGTGAGTTCCAGGCCAAGCATGGGCAAGACTGTCAGAAAACAAAAACAAAAACAAAACAAAGTATTCATTTATTCTCTAATTTTAACATGAAGAGCCCTTCCCAGCTGGTAGTATGTGTATCCCTGGCCCTAGACTGAGAATTAGAAATGAAAATAGATGATAGAGAACTCTCAGATCTCAAGATTTGAATTGGGCACAGCAACAAACCAAATAAGTAGATAGAATACAGGGATAGCATGAAGATGTTGCAGCAAGAATGTGAGAGGGGACTTCATTTTGTGTCTGTATTCCTAATTTATATATTTGGAATGATGGAAAGTATGTTCTTGTATACTTATTGTTGGACAGATTTACTAAGTGGAGAGCTGGAATTGTCTTTGAGAAGATGAATTCTAAGAACTCAAAGCAGCAGCCTTAAAGAGTAGGCCCTAGGGCAAGTTTCCTATTTTATTTTATTATTTGTGGTGCTAGGGTTTAAACCTATGACCTTGCACCTGAAAAGCCCAGACTCTACCACTTAGCTACATTTCCACCCAGAAATTTCCACTTTTCGAGGCAGGCAAGTAAATAAAATGTCTAAAGTAGTCCAAAGGGAAAAGAACCCAGAAAACCAGAACATCTCTTTGATAGAGCGTATACTATCTACCTTTAGACTTTTCTTGGTTAATTTAGGGTGGCAAAAACTGCGTTAGAGTTGGTTTAGGCACTGTAAATGGGAACAATCAATTGACTTTTCCTTCTTGGAGAGAAAGATTTTAACAGTGAAAGCTGGAGTAGTTTTAGGTGAACAGACTCCCATTGAACATTAGGATAACAGAGATAAACAGAGTGTTTAGTTGACAGTAGGCAATGATTACATTATCCTTTGTTCTTCAAGGGGATGAGACATAGAATATACAAGTACTGAAGAATTTGTTAGAAATGGAAAGGTAGAGGTAAATGTATATGAAACATAAGCTAGTTTGAAATTTGCTTTCCTAAGTGCTCTTTCCAGAAAGCTTGAACACTTCTTGTTTCGATTTTAGGGGAAAAATGAATGCTTAGTTATGAATTTCATTTTTCTGGTTTCAAAGAAGTGTTTGTTGAATTAGAGATGTTGTCACTTCAGGTCACCATATATTAGTGGCTTTCAAAAAATTTTTTAAACCATAGATAAATGAGACTCAGTACAGATTTATATGTATATGTACCGTATATATGTGTATATGTAGCTGTTTTGAGTTTCAGATATAACAACATATATCAAACAGAAGTTTCATGAAATTTACTATGGTTTGTGACATTTTTCTGTTTTCTGTTCTGTTTCGTTAAAAAAAGGTGGTCATGATCTATCAAATTATTTTCACGAGTGGGTTGTGATCTGTAATTTGAAAAAACATAGTTGGTATATATATAGTATTGACAGTCAGGAAACTTAGTTCTGTCTTCTTCCTGATGCTTAATAGAGGTGATGATATTGCCAAAGGAGTCCAGAGTGGTGTCACTGTACCAACTTGTACATGCAATAGAGATATTCTTATAAGATTCTAGAAAGAGGAGAGATGAAGGAAACTAAAGAAACTAATATTTAAAAACTACTGTATTTGGAACAATTTATATATGTTACAAAAGTATGGAAAAATGCAAAATAATTATTTGCGATGTCTTGACAGTTTGCAAAGGAAAATGTAATGGGGTGTTACCTCGGCACCAAACTGCTCTGTGCTTGAGCATTTCAGTCCCCTGTTAATGTTTTGGAGAGAGATCTGGTTTGTTGCTTGGCACTTGACCACTGTGCTAAAACTTGAATGAATTACCATGTTTACCTGTGATGCTTCTGTATGAAACAAAGGGAAAACCATGACTTTGTATGTCAGTTTACTTTTCTAACAGGCAGTAAAGACCTATTCTGGTGCTATGTTAATGACCTTGTGTTTTCATTTATATATACAGATATGTATACCATATGGTCATCATGGTACCCAAGAAAGTTTGTGGTGCTAAAAGTGAAGGAAAGAGGAAAACAAAACAACAATTGACTTAAAAAAAGAACTTACTGGGAAGTGTGTGACTGGCACACGTGTCTGAATTAGCCATTCAATATATGGTACTGGAACGAACAAATATATTTACAGTATTTCTTATGGGAAAAAAGTGCTCAACACTCACACTGATCAGCCCTTGACTAACCTTCCAAGAGTGGACTGTAGTCAAGTGCTGAGGTACCACTGTATATGAGGGTTGCTATGAAGCAAAGGCTTGTTTACCTCCTGAGGGACATTGACCTTACCCACCGGAAACATCCGATTATAATTACGGTGACCTCAATTCCTGACTCCCTACCACTTCCACCCTCTCTACCTACCAGAGGTCTTTACATTTTTTCTAAAGAGAATATGTATGCTATCTGATAGAAACTTTTTTTTTTTTTTTTTTTTTTTTTTTGCTACAAGCTGCTTTTACTTGAAATACCTCATGTATGTTAGGGTTATTCTAATTTCAAGAAGACTATGTCTTAGAACAAAGATTCTATTTTTGAAATATTTTCTTAACTTTTTTCTGTATAGTCTCAAGTTGAATGAATGAAAGCAAATATGTAAACATTTATGAACATTTAAAATAAGTTTATTATTACATGCTATGAATATTAAACTTTAGATTAGCTTGAGTTCCTGAAAGTGCATCAAAGGATATATCTTTAAAAAAATGACTTCATAAGAAAATGAGAATTACCAAAAACTGTTAACATGATAATTAAGTAGTATGGTTAGTATTATGTTGTATTGTGAATTAGCCTGTAGATTTACATGACATCTTGGTAAAGATAAATTGCATATATGATAATTGTCACAACGAAAAGCATGTCAAAATGAATCACATTATGATGTACATTAAAAATTTCTAATAAAAAAAAATCATTAAAAAAAAAATGAATAAATTTTTCAGATGTTTCTAGCTATCTGTATATCTATAGATCAGCATTTTGACACATACATACATTTATATATTTAGGGAAATTGTTGCACATTTGTGATTCTGAGGATCAGGGAGTTTCTTTATTCAAAACATAGAATATGCTTTGCCCAGCTCATCTTTCAGTTTAGGATTTTTGGTTTTCTAAAATCATAGGACCTAGAAACCTATATTTAGAAAGGAATGCAAGTTAAACTTCCTTTTGTATTTTAGGAGAACTTTTGATATATTTGAGGAAAGTATACACAAAAGATAACAGACAGCAAATTTCCTTGATTCTCTCTGGAGCCACATAATTTGTTGGGGTGCTGTTTCTTAAAACTGGCTTTCTTACTGATTACTACTCATGTCAGAAATTGGCTGTCAGCCTTAGGTTCATTCATTTGTATATTTATTCATACATTCAGCAATTATTAATAAACTGCCATCCTAATGCCAGATGCTAAGTACATTGGTAAGTGAAACAGATGGGATCCTTGCCCTCATAGAACATATACTCTAGTTGGAGCATGAGTTACAAGAGGTAGAAGTAATATATATATATTGAGAAAAGTGGTAGAAACTGCTTAATATGGGAGTAGGAGGAGGCTTTTCTAAGGAGGTGTTGTGTATGTGCGACATGACATCGAGAATTATCTGTGTGAGGGAGGGTGGGGAAAGTACTCCAGGCAGAGGGAAAAGCCACCTGGAGGGGAAGGGGTTTAGTGTGCCTGGAGGAATTGAAATGAGACCATGGTGACTAGGTTGTAGAATGGGAGAAAGTGGATAGAGATGAAGTCAGAGAGATGGGCAGAGATTCAGTGATGCAGATGATGCAAAAGAATTTGGTTTTAGGTCATAATGTTGTGGGCTCTAATTAAAGGGTTTAAACCAGAATTTTAAGAAATCTATATTTTAAAAAGTTCATTCTGGTTACTTGGATAGAGTAGACTGTAGAGGGTTAAGAATGAAAACCAAGAGGCTGTTGGAATAATTCATAGAGATAGTGGAGTCAATGGAAATGGAGAGAAGTGCATAGATTTGCTGTTATGTTTTGGATTTAGAAGTGAAGTACTCACTGATAGACTAGATGTAGGAAATGAGGAACAAAGAAGGGTCAATCCTGGCTCCTCTGTTTTGGGTTTGAGCAATTTGGGGGTTGGGGTAAAAATGAAGCATAGGCTTGGCTGTCTATAGTCTCTTTCTTAGAATTCCACACTCCCAAGAAAGTGAATCTTATTGGCCCAAAATGTAATATTAGGTGGTTCCCTTAGAAAAGAAAGTAGGTAGGGAGGAAATGATGGGCACCGACTTCTTCATTTTTTAATGTCTTGTTTTTACCACGTTAAAGAATGGGAAACATACTCAGCCTTTGTGAGGCATTGAAATGTTCACTTGTGTTGGTAACCTGCAATTTTTTAAAAAATCTTTTTTATTGCAATATACATCAGTAGGCCTGCAGCCATACCACCCTGGCACCTGATCCTGTCAGATCTTGGAAGCTAAGCAGGGTTGGGCCTGGTTAGTACTTGGATAGGAGACTGCTTGGGAACATCAAGTGCTGTAGCCATGGTAGAAGGACCTGGTAATCCACTCCCCCAAAATAATCAGCCTTTGAAAACCTATGAATAGCAGAGAAGCACTGATATTATGCCAGGCATGGCACAACATCAGGGAGTGTTTCATCTGTTGTACATAGGGTCATTATGAGTTGGACCTGACTCAATGGCACCTAACAACAACAACATACATCAGTAGAAAACAAATATATGACTTGGTGAATTATTACAAGGCAAGACACCTTTGTAACCACCAGTCAGGTTAAGAAATAGAACTCTGCTACACTCCCTAGGAGCCTCTTCTGAGTTTGCCATTGCCATTACAGCAACTTTCCTCATAAGTAACCATTGCTACAGCCACTGGAAACCTATGAATAGCAGAGAAGCACTGACAGTATTGCTGGGCATAGCACAGCATCAGGAAGTATTTCCTTTGTTGTACACAGGGTTGCTATGAGTTGGACCTGACTCGACGGCACCTAACAGCAACAAGAAAACCATTGCTAGATACTCTAGGTTTGCTTTGCTGATTAATTTAAAATGACTGACTTAAAAGTAGTTTTGATGTGAGTTGCCATGTTTAATCTTTAGGTTAATCTTCCCTTTTTCTTTTCTTTATTGGAGAATCTAAGTTGTCTGAACTATAGTTTAAAATCTGCATTTTGTTGATTGCTTACTTAAAATTCAATTCATCATACTACTCTATATTTCCTGCAGTTAGTTAGGCAATTAGGTCCAGAGATGGATCAGACTCAAGTTGGATCCCTTAGGCATTGATATAGGTAGGGTTTGGTAAGACCTTGTTGTTGTTCTAAGGTGCTGTAGAGTTGAAGCCAACTCATAGTGACCCTCCTAGGGTTTTCAGTGGCTGATTGTTTCAGGATTGCTTCAGGAGTGGATTGCCATGTCCTTCTCCTATTTTTGTGGTGCTGGGGATCGAACCCAGGTCCTCAGATAGTGCGGAACAGCACTCTACCAACTGGGCTAAACCCCAGCTCCTGGCAAGACCTTAGGAATCTCTTAATGTCTAATTGTCTTTTTTTGTGAGGTTAGCAGCTATTAATGGTGTGTGCTTATTTCTGTTAAGTCACTGGGCGTTGAAAAATGGTGAAACTCTAAATACATCATTTTGTTTTCATTTATTAGTTGGAATGTTTTTATAAAGTAATTTCCTGTTTGGTTACCTAGTGGTATTGTTTGTAAAGGAAAGACAGGATAAATGCTTCTTTCCCATTATTTACCAGCTTTCAAGGTAATGAATGAGTTTCCTTTCTTCCTTCATAGGTGAGCAATTCTTTCTTTGTTTTAAATCCCATTTTGAGCTGAGGGATTTAAGTATATGTATATGAGGAATTTTAACCCATTGCAATTACTATAATTTAAGCTCAAGTTGTCCTACTTTTGGTCAGTGGGATTCTTTTCAGGAGAGAATATGACACTAACTGTGTTTGATATCTTCCTCGGTGTCTGCTATGATAAGATATTTCAGACTCATCTTGTATGTTTTCTATTCCAGATCTAGAATCGACCATTTCTCCAAGAAGCTTTAGTTTCTTTTAGTGAGAAATGATATTTCAAGACCTTCACCTGGGTATTAATATCCTATTACTTTGAAAAGCTTTAAGTTGATAGAAGAATGGATTAATTCTTTCAAAAAATATGATGGCACTATCAGTTCTGAGTTGCTTTCCCTGGATGATATCTCTATTACACATTTATTTTCTAAGTTTGAGTCAGGAGTTAGGTGTGTATAGACTCAAATTATGTGATAGAGACTATTTAAAGTGGACTTTTATCTACATGTTCTCTCTGTTTACTCTGATTACCCTTTAACCCACTGTTAATACCCAAACTTTCACTTTTCTCACTTTTAAATATTTTAGGTTACCTTGACTTAAGCGGCACCTAACAACAACAGGGTCCTCTTTTCTTTTCCTTCCTCCCGTATTCCCTCCCTCCCTCTCTGTCTTCCTTCCTTCCTTCCTTCTTTCCTTCCTCCTTCCTTCCTTCCTTCCTCTTTCCTTCCTTCCTCCTTCCCTTCCCTCCCTTCTCTCCCCTCCCTTCTCTCCCCTCCCTCCCTCCCTCCTACCCTCCCTCCCTTCCTTCCTTCCTTCTCTTTCTTTCTCTTTCTTTTCCTTTCTCTCTTTCTCTTTCTCTCTCTTTTACTAGGAGGTTGAAGCCAGGGCCTTGTGCATGTTAGTGCTGTACCACTGAGCCACAACCCCAGCTCCTTTTTTTTGGTTCTTTATTTATTTTTATTTATTTATATATTTTTTTATTTTGAGACTGAGCCTAGCTGAGTTGGGCAGGCTGCCTCCTTTACCTTGAACTTGTGATCCTCCTGCCTCAGTCTCCCAAGTTGCTGGGATTATAGGCTGGAGCCATTGCACCCTGCCTAGTGTGTTCTTTTCTGAAGTGGAAAGGATGTAGAAAATAAAAGAATCCAAGACAGTACCACCATTTATAAGGCCATATTTCAGGCTTTATTTATTTATTTTTTGGTGGAACTTTTAGTCTGTCTTGTTTTCTATACACAAAAGTATATCTGTGTACAAAGAAAATGTTAAGGACAATTTAGGAGTAATTTATAAATTTACACCTAACTATAGGATAATGAATTGTAAAAGGAAGCACATCCAGGTGTTACATGTCAAACGTTACTCTTTTCTAGTTTTGAGATTAGCACTTCTTGTTAAATTTTACTGTACTTTGAGTGAATAAAATGAGGTATTTATCTCAGTAACACAGTGGGTAATTTGCATTTGTCAGTGTGTCACATAACTGGAAGAATTAGTGTAATTACTATATTAAAAGACATTAGGTTGTGCCTAGAAGTTGATATGTAAATTACTTTTATCTTGCAATCAAATGTTGTTGTTAGACACTGTCCAGTCGATCGGACTCATAGTTACCCTATGTACAAGAGAACAAAACAACTACCTGACACTCTGGATCCCAGCACTACTGTCAGTGCTTTTCTGCTATTCATAGGGTTTTCAATGGTTGATTGTTTCAGGGATGGGTTGCTGGGTCTTTCTCCTGTGCTTACAGCACCTGGTATTGCTGGGTGGTCTTCCATCCAAGGACTAACCAGGCCTGACCCTGCTTAGTTTCCGAGATCTATTGAGATCGGTTGCCAGGGTGCCACAGCTGTAGACTGAAATCAGATAGCAGCCAGTGTTTTCCAATGATGATCTATTCACAGTTTTTTTAATAGTAAGTAAAATTTGCATCATAGAGGTAGGAGGGAAATGATTCCTTAGCATAAAACGTGTAGTTCACAGAATTTTCCTAAAAAAATACAAGAAATGAGAGGCTAGTTAAGAAAGGAATTCCAGTAGAAATTAAAAATAAACATACTAATTAACTCTTAAGAAGAAAGTATTTTGGTGATTTTCTTGGACTCAGTCCTGGCAGATTGAGTTTCCTATCCATGTGGTTGTCATTGTATATTTCCTATTTAAGAAAAAAATTATAGAAGAGAATTTAAGTACTATGCTAATGACAAGAAAATGGGGAAGTTTTTCCCTTTTCTGACTTCTAGCCCTTGTTAAGTCAGCTGTAGTGAATGTTCATTAAAAAAAATCATGTGATGTTTAGGAGCCTACCGAAATAGTAATACGGTGATAACTTTAAAGATATTTGACATAATTGAGAAGTAGGGTATATCATATGGTTATTGTTGTTAGGTGCCATTGAGTTATGTCCATCTCATAATTCAACTCACAGCCACCCTATGTACAACAGAATGAAACACTCCCCAACACTGTGCCACGCCTAGCATTATGTCAGTGCTTCTCTGCTATTTATAGGGTTTTCAGTGTCTGATTGTTTTGAGATTGTTTTGGGAATGAGCTGCCAGGTTCTTCTCCCATTTCTGTGATGCTGGGAATCGATCCCAGGGACTCAGAGCTCATCGAGCAGCACTCCACCAACTGAACTAAATGCTCGCCCATATCATGTGCTAGATTTTCCAAATAAATGAGGTAAACATAATACTTAAAACTATTTAACTCCCCACTTTTCCCTGTTTTTTTCCAGTACTGTGACATTGAAACCAGGGCCTTTCCTGTGCTAGGCAAGTTCTCTACCTCTGAGCTGCATCACCAGCCTGTCTGTCTGTCTGTCTGCCTGCCTGTCTGTCTCTCTCTCTCTCTTTCTTTCTTTCTGACAAAGTTTTGCTAAATTTTGCAGCCTGCCTGTGGCCTTGAACTCCCAATTTTCCTGCCTCAGCCTCCCAAGTTGCTGGGATTACAGGCATGTGCCATGGTGCCTTGCTCTTAAAAACACACTTTTAAAACAATGATTTTGATGGAAATCATTCCAGAATGAAGATATGTAACCCAGTCTTCTGAGATGGATCATTTGTGTTCTTGATTACTTAATATTATTTTTTATGAATTTTAGTTGTACACTGAAATGGTCAAGTGTGCTCTTCATATGTGTTTGAAATTTGTTGGCATATGTAGCTCTGTTTTTTCCTCTTAAACCTAGTCTTGTCTTTTTCTTTTTCTGTTCTCTGTCATATCTCATTGCTATGTTCTTTTTTAAACTACTGCTTATCTTAGAAATAATTATCTAATCCAACAGTATTCCCTCCGTTTCTCAAAGTACATACTTTTTGTGTCCATTTTTACTTACCAGAGGCCTTTTTCTGTTCAGTTTCATAATTGTTGTTAGGTGCTGTTTAGCTGGTGTCTGATTCATAATGACCCTGTGTACAACAGGTGAAACACTACTGTCAGTGCTTGGGAGTTGTGAGGGAATAGTGACTAATCTTACATTTAATCTGCAAAATGTGAGGGTTAGGGATTTAATTGAGGAAGAAAATATATGAGCAAGTGCAATTTTTGAATATAAGGAGTGTCTTTGGTACAAATCATGGTGTTTTTTCCATATGGTAGGTCCATGGGTAGACCTTGGTAAGTTTTATATGGAAATATTCTCTTTTTAAAAAAAAATAAAGATTCTGTTATCTTTCTAGTTCTCAAATATAGATATTTAAAAACCTTTATAATAAATTGGATTAAAATTTATAAGCCTTCTTATAGGTCTGCATGTTTCTTACAATTTTTTTGTTTTTATTTTAGTGGGACCTGAATATGTTGGAACATTTTCAAATTATTTGTTTATTTTCTGGATTTTTGTTTTTTTGAAAAATTAGTTAAGAAAGTCCAGCAAAAAGTCTTTAGGGTTAACAAATATGTTGCAGTGTTTGTTAACTTCATATAGATTTATTACAAGAAATTAAAAGGAGTAATGTCATTTTTCAGTTGATGATAAGTGGAAAAAAATTTGTAGAAAATTCAAATGAGGGTTTAGAGGAAAAAGAGAAAAATCCCATCTTTGTTTCCTTTAAAAGCTCTTTGCCAGGAAATTATAATTTTAGTACTTTTGGGCAAAGAACCAAACCTGAGAGGAAATGATATGACAGAAATGAAACACAAAATTTTGATTTAATTAAAAAATTATTTTATCTATTTCAAAGCATCTATGTTTTTAGGTGATTTTCAGCCCATTAGTGACAATAATTAAATCTTCATAAACTTAACACCATTTTATAAAAGAGACCATCAAATTACATCTATTTTGTTATTGAAACATTGATATGGAATGATTAAGAGTTAGTGTTTACGTGTCAGATAGATCTTAGTTCTAATTGCAGAGCTCAACCATTTACTGCTATACCACTCTGGCATCTGATCACGTCACATCTCAGAAGCTAAGCAGGGTTGGGCCTGGTTAGTCTGTGGATGGGAGTCCACCTGGGAATACTGGGTGCTGTAGCTTGGGAGAAGGACCTGGCAGCCCATTCCCTGAACAATCAGCCATTGAAAACCCTATATATAGCAGAGAAGCACTGATAATAGTGCTGGACATGGCAGAGTGTTGGGTAATGTTTCATTCTGTTGTACATAGGGTTGCTATGACTCGGACCTGACTCTAGGGCACCCAACACAACAACCATTTACTGCAATGTAGTAGTGGACAAGTTATTTAACTTTCCTCTGTCAGTATACTAACGTTTAAAATGGAGATTATAATAGTACCTTTTTTGGGTTTTGGGAACATTAAATGAAATACTGGCTGTAAAGTATTTGTTTCTGAAGACAGTTTCTAGAGGGTTTAAAAAGTATGTATCTGGCATTGTCAATACCTTTTGAAGAAACATAACTTTCTAAGAGTATGAAAGGACAACTTTCACTTAGAAACATATATTCTAATTGAATTTTTCGTACTGGAGGTAAAATCAAGGGCCTGGAGTATGCCAAGCAAGTGTTCTACTGCTGAGCTGCTCCCTTAGTTGCACAGGTTGACCTCTGCCCTCTTGCCTCACCCTCTCTAGTAGCTGGAATTAAAGGTGTGCACTATGGTTCTCAGCTAACCATTTACTGAATATTTATAAAATGCTTAACTTTTAAAAAGCAAAAATGAGCAGAAGAGTGATCCTTGAATTTTATTAAGTTGCATCAATAAGTATTTCCTGTGGTTGATGTAGAAAAGATGTTTGATTTTGTGGATTCACAATCAAAGTCGTCATTTTAATTTAGAAAATATTCATTATTTAAGGCTAACTTTGAGACTTAAAAAAAAATGTACTAGGAAACAAATGCAAGGATTCAAGCATGGTGTATACTAACATTGAGCTACACACACCCCCAGACCTGAACTTTGACACATTTGCCATTGTTTAATAATGTTATGTGGAAAGACTAAAACAACAAAACCTTTCACGGGTTTTAAAGATGTAAGACTTTTCTGACAGTATTCAAGATGAAACACTTGAAGTGCTTCTCTGCTATATATAGGGTTTTCAATGGCTGAGTTGAAGAGTAGGATGTAATTTTAAATGAGATGTCATGTAGAAGATGAAGGAAGCATAGTGCATAGCACATTGAACTAATAACAATTAGTATTGCATGAATTACTTTCCCTGGGGAGACATAAAGATAATGTCCATTCACCTTCAGAATGAAGAGGACACAGACAACCAAAGGAAGAATCATGTTAAGTTAAACTTGGTGAACCATGAGTTTACTGAGGTTGCTAACAGGGGCATGGATGGCTTATGGAAAGCATTTATGTGCAGCTCCAACAGGAAGAATCCTTCTGAGGAGTTCCCACCCAGGAGTTCCACGGGCAGCTGCACTGCTCACCCTCAGCCAGTTGTTCACCTCTCACCTTATGCAGCTGGGGCAGGAAGAAGTGGACTTTAGAGGAGGGTCTTGTAGGAGTTCTTATGAGCCTCCTAACCCCCTCCCTCCAAGAGGGAATGTTAATAGCCCCATTTCTATTACTATAGCCCTATCTGCTGTACAGTTTTGCTTAATTTCTTTGCTATGTGTATTAGTCACTTGGTATGTTGCTGTGGCAGAGAAACTCAGGGAAGCAAACTTATGGGGGGAAAGATTTATTGGGGCCTCACAGTGAGAGGATTTTAGTCCATAATGACAGTATGTATGGTAACAAGTCAGGCATGGCCTGGCCTGTGGCAGAGAACCTCACATCTTGGCAACCAGGAGTAGAGAGCAGAGAGTGAGCAACCGGAACCAGGGGTCTGGGAAAAAGAGGATCACTTCCTGTGACCCACTTCTGCAAAGCTTAGGACCTGCTTCCAAAGTTCCATAGTGTTCACAAACAGTGCCACTATCTGGGGACCGAGAGTTCTAACATAACATTTAGAGGACATGTTTGATCCAAACCACAACACCGTGACTGCAGGCCGAGGTCCCTAAGGTCACCTCAGGTGTTAATCATGTTCCTTATATCCAGACTGGAGGAACCAATACACTACAGTTATGAATTATTACTTTGCTACTATTAGTAGTGAGCCTATAGCCATACCACTGTGATGTCTGATCCCGTCAGATCTCAGAAGCTAAGCAGGCTCAGGCCTGGTTAGTACTTGGATGGGATACTGCCTGGGAACACCAGGTGCTGCAGGCTTGGGAGAAGGACCTGGCAATCCACTCCCAACAAACAATCAGCCATTAAAAAGCCTATTAATAGCAGAGAAGCACTAACAATAGTGTTTTACCTATTGTACGTAGGGTCACAATGAATCAGATACCGACTTGACAGCACCTAACCATAAGTTGAATTGATGAGGAGAGACTATCAGAAAGAGAATATCAGAATGATGTTTACCTATGTTTTATCAATTATATAAAGGCATTTGACTGTGTGGATCATAATAAATTATGGATAACACTGCGAAGAATGGGGATACCAGAGCACCTAATTATACTCATGAGGAATCTGTACACGAACCAGGAGGCAGTCGTTCAAACAGAACAAGGAAACACTGCTTGGTTTAAAGTCAAGAAAGGTGTGCATCAGGGGTGTATACTTTCACTGTATCTCTTCAATTTCTGTGCTGAGCAAATAATCCGAGAAGCTGGACTTTATGGAGCACGGCATCAGGATTGTAGGAAGACTCATTAACAAGCTGAGTTATGCAGATGACACAACTCTACTTGCTGAAAGTAAAGAAGATTCGAAACATTTACTGATGAAGATCAAAGAACATAGCCTTCAGTATGGATTGTGACTCAACATCAACAAAACAAAAATCCTTACAAATGGATGAGTATGCAACTTCACAATAAATGGAGAAAAGATTGAGATTGTCCACGATTTTGCTCTACCTGGCACAAAATCAGGGAGTGTTTTGTTCTGCTGTATGTAAGGTCGTGATGAGTCGGACCTGACTTGACACCAAACAACAACAACATTTTCACCAACATAAATGGAGACTATATAAATGGAAGTCACCAGTTGAAACATACAGAAACCAAAATGACTGCATTTGTGGAAAGAGATAATGGAAAAGGTCAGTATCAAAGGGCAGAACAAGATCTCGTGCTGATTGTGGATCAGACCATTAACTGCTCATATGCAGGTTCAAAATGAAACTGAAGAAAATTAGAACAAGTATACAAGAGCCAAGGTATGACCTTGAGTATATCACACCTGAGTTCAGAGAACACCTCAAGAACAGATTTGATGCACTAGACACTAATGATTTATGACCAAATTGTGGCATAACATCAAAGACATCATTCATGAGGAAAGCATAAGGTCATTAAAAATACAGGAAAAAAGAAAAAACCAAATTACATATCAAAAGAAACTCTGTAACTTGCCTTTGAATGTTGAGCAGCTAAATTGAAAGGAAGACATGACAAAGTTAAGGAACTAAACAGAAGATTTTAAAAGGCAGCTTAAGAAGACAAAATCAAATATTATAATTGTGTTTTAGCATCTGGATTTCCTTGTTTTTAAAGGCCCCTGGATTATGTGGCCTGTGTGTTTTTGTGGCAAAATACCTGACATTACAACTTAAGGAGGAATGATTGGTATATATGGGCTCAAGATTTAGTCTCACAATACATAGTGGTAGGGAGGCACAGTGGAGCAGCTGGTGGCAAGGCACAGGCTCTGGGGGAGTACCTCATGATGGGTCAGGAACATACAGACAGCTACTTGGGAGTTGGTGGCAGGAGGATCTCAAGGCCAGCCTGGGCTGCATAGTGAGACCTTATTTGAAAGTATAAGAAAAGTAAAACTACAAAATCTTTTATCCTTTTTTGATTTTTTAAAATTTTACTTTTGTTTCTAAAAGGGTACTTCACTGGATTTAGAATTTTAGGTTGATTTTAGATTTCTTTCAGCATTTAAAGGGTATCATTGTGTTTTGGCTTGCTTAGTGTCTGAGAAGGTGTCTACAGTCATTGTTATTTTTGTTCTTATGTCAGTAATGTATCTTTCCTGGGACTACCTTTAGTGTTTTTTCTTTCTCACTGGTGTTAACAATTTGATTATAATATGTATTGTTGTCTCCTGCGCTTTCTCTTTTCTGCTCCCTATGTTCCCCTGACTCAATATTCATCTTTTCAGGTTTGTTGAGTTTGTTGCATCTGTGAGTTTCTTGTTTTCATAAAATTTGGAAAATATTTGATCGACTTCCTTCCTTCCTATCTATATATGTATCCATCCTATTTCTCTTTCTTTTTCATTTAAGACTCATTTTCTTTTTTCCTTAAATTTTTTTTTTTCTCTTTATGTGACTCACCTTTTCTGGTATTCTGTTTAACTTGTCTTTAATCCTATATTGTGAAGAGTTTATTTCAGGTACCTTATTTTTTCCTTTCTTAAATTTTCATTTAACTTCCCCCCATCTTACATTTCTTTTAACATATGTGAGCACATAGAGAATATTTATAACATCTTTTTATAAGACACTTATATATTAATTTCATCCTGTGAAACTGAACAAAAAGGCTCTGTTTAAAATAGTTCCCCTTTATCCATGGGGGATACATTCTCAGACTTCCAGGGAATACCTTGAAACTGTGAATAGTACTGAACTCTATGTATACTGTGTTTTTTCTATACATAGCTACATATAATGACATGTAACTTACAAATTAGGCATGGTAACACATTAGCAAAGCAAGAGTTTAGCAACAATAAAAAAGAATAATTATAATAATAATAAAAGTTATGAAAGTGGTCTCTTTCTCTTTTGAAGTATCTTAGTGTACTTTCATCTTTTCACTTAAAGAGAGCACTATATATCTTCTCTTTGACATATTTGAATTGACAACATCACTACTCTTGTATTTCAGGGACATTGTTAAGTAAAATAAGGTTACTTGAGTAATGCATTGTGATATCACAACAGTTGTAACAAAGATGGCTGTGAAGTGACTAATAGGTATCATATACAGCATATATGCAGTGGACAAAGAAATGACTCACATCTTGGGAGGAATGGAATGAAATGTTTCATGCTACTTAGAGTAGTGTGCAGTTTAAAACTTATGAATTGTTTATTTCTGGAACTTGACATTTAATATTGTTCGACCACTGTTTACCTTGGTTAACTGAACATGGAAAGCAATATGATAAGGGGGACTACTGCATACATACATGTTTATGTAACATAATTATAACAGGGAGCTAGGCTTTGGCTCAGTTGGTAGAGCACTGCTTTGCACTCTCTGAGGACCCAGGTTTGATCCCCAGCACCTTGAAAATGGGAGAAGGAAATGGCAAACCACTCCTGAAGCAATCCTGAAATAATCCGCCGTTGAAAACCCTATGAAGGTTGTGATGAGTCAGACCCGACTTCATGGCACCCAACAACAAAAATGATTATAATAGATAAAATATATCATAATGTTGTTGGGTGCCTTCGAATTGGCTCCAACTCATAGCAACCCTATATACAGTAAAACAAAACACTACCCAAGACTTTTCCATGCTCACACTCTTTTTATGTTTGAGTCAAATGTTGTAGCCACTATGTTTCTTCTCATTTTGAGTCATGCCACATTAGCAAAGGAAGGTTCTAGGGGCTTTACTCCATTTCTGTCACTAAGGTTTGTGGGGCGTCACCCTGCCTCTGGACTCGCTCCGGCTGTGAGCGGGAACCGGCGGCCAGAGACCCATCGACCAATGAGGGGTAGCCAGGCACCCAGGAGCCGTGCTGCTTGGAAAGGAGGCTTATGCCCACAGCTGCTCTGAGAAGCCTTGAGGAAGGCAGGCTCAGAGGCTTCTGTCCACGGCAGCTCCTTGCTTCTTTTCTTCCCAAGGGAGATGCTGACTCTGAATGCTTTTCTCCAACAGCTCTTTATTTATTCCTTGTCTGTCCCGGTCAATGGAATGGACCCAGACTGCTCTGTGTACCGCCCTTATATACTCTTGTGGGGCTAGCCGGGGACCAATCAGAGGCAGTCACCCCATACAGGTTTCAGCCAATCAGAGGGGATATTCAAATTTGGTTTTGTAAAAGTAGCCAATCAGGGGTGGTTCCAAGAATGGTCCAATCCAGAGCTGTTCTGGGGTTTGGAAACAGCCAATTGGTGTCGAGGGGTCTGAGGCAAGGGAATAGATGCCAGAGCCATCTTGGGGAGCTTGAAGACCCTGAGTTCCCGGATGTAGGGCAAAGGTGACTGCCTGGGGAACTAGCCTCAGTCCTCCAAGGGAGCCTAATAGGCCCACTGCCTCTCTAGGCAGTGCCCTACAAAGGTTGACTCTACTTTGAGGAGGCAACTCTTCCCCAGTGGTTTCTGAATGCCTTTCAGCATGGGGGGGGGGCTCATTTTTTGGCATTATATTTGACAGTGCTTTTCTGCTATTCATACGGTTTTCAAAAGCTAATTGTTTTGGGAGTGGGTTGCTGGGACCTTCTCCCTAGTCTGTCTTAGTCTGGAAGCTCAGCTGAAATCTTTCCACCATAGGTGGCCCTGCTGGTATCTGAAATACTGACGGCATGCTTTTCAGCATCACAGCAACACATAAGCCCCCACAACACAACAAGCTGATAGAGACATGAGGAGATACCATAATGTAATTAGCAATTTTAATACTTATTAGTCATTGTAGTGATTTTAAGCTAGTTGTTCTACAATGGTAAAATTACTGATTATGACATGGTTATACTTAGAGTATGATTATACTTTTTTGTCATTAAGGTTGATGTATTGTGTTACAATGTTTTGGTCAACACTGGACTTTATATGTGTTGCTCACCCCATAAGCTTATAATGGAGCTAAAAAATTCTTTGTTGTTAGATGCCGTCAACTTGAATCTGACTTATAGTGACCCTTTGTACAACAGAATGAAACACTCCCTGACAGTATCCATGTCCAACACTATGTCAGTACTTCTTTGCTATTCAAAGGGTTTTCAATGGCTGATTGTTTCTGATTGTTTTGGGAGTAGGCTGCCAGGTTCTTCTCTCATTTTTGCAATGCTGGGTATTGAAACCAGGGCCTCACAGTGCAGAGAGCAGCACTCTACCAACTGAGCTAAACCCCAGTCCCAACAGAACAAAACACTCTGACACTGTGCCATGTCCGGCACCATGTCAGTGCTTCCTTGCCATTCATAGAGTTTTCAATGGCTGATTATTTTTGGGATTGTTTTGAGAGTGGGCTGCCAGGTCCTTCTCCTATTTTCACAGTGCTGGGGATTGAACCTAGGGCCTCAGAGAGAGTAGAACAGCACTCTATCAACTCAGCTTGATTGGAATACAAGTGATGGAAGCAAAGAAGAAGGCTCAGTAGTTGGAAAATATGGCCTTGGTAACAGAAATGATGCTGGAGATCATGATAGAATTTTATTAAACCAACAGTCTTTCCATTGCAAGTACATTTTTTTTTTTTTACCAATAAAAACAGCAGTGATGCACATGGAACTCACCAGATGGAACATACAGAAACAAAATTGACTACATATATGGAAAGAGACAAAGGAAAAGCTCAGTATCAAAAATCAGAGTATGATCAGGTAGTGATTGTGGACCAGACCATCAACTGCTTATATGCAGGTTCAGACTGAAACTGAAGAAAACTAGAACACGTGTATGAGAGCAAAGGTATGCCCTTGAATATATTCCACCTGAGTTCAGAGACCACCTCAAAAATATATTTGATGTGTTAGACACTAATGATCGAAAGACCAGACAAGCTGTGGCATAACTTCAAAGACATCATTCATGAGGAAAGCAAAAGATAGGAAAGAAAGACAGGAATTATTAGAAAGACAGGAATAATAATAATAATAATAAAAAAGACCAAATTACATGTCAGAAGAGACTGAAACTTGCCTTTGAATGATGAAAGGCTAAAGTAAAAGGAAGACATGATGAAGATAAAGAACTGAAAATGAGGCTTCAAAGGGCAGCCTGAGAAGGCAAAATCAAATATAATAATGACATGTACAAAGAGCTGGAGATAGAAAATTAAGAGGGAAGAACACACTCTGTTTTTCTCAAGCTTAAAGCATTGAAGGAAAAATTCAAACCTCAAGTAGCAATAGTGAAAGATTCTACAGAGAAAATATTAAATGACACAGGAAACATCTAAAGAAGATGGGAGGAATTCTCAGAGTCATTATACGAAAAAGAATTGGTAGATGACCAACCATTTCAAGAGGTTGCATATGGTCAGGAACCAATGGTATGAAGGAAGAAGTGGAAGCTGCCTTGATGGAATTGGCAGAATATAAGGCTGCAGGAATTGATGGAATACCAATAGAGATGTTTCAACAAGGAGATGCAACACTGGAGATGCTCACTTATTTATGCCAAGAGATTTAGAAAACAGCTACCTGGTCAACTGACTGGAGGAGATCCATATTTGTGCCCATTCCCAAGAAAGGGGATCCAACTGAATATTGAACAATATCACTAATATCACACACAAGTAAAATTTTGCTAAAGATCTTTCAAAAGTGACTGTAGCAGTATATTCCCAGGGAACTGCTGGATAGTCAAGCTGGATTCATAAGAGAGTATGGAACCAGGGACATCATTGCTCATGTCAGATATTAGCTGAAAGCCAAGAATACCAGAAAGATGTCTACTATGTTTAATTGATCTGGGAGAGCACTGCTCTGCAGTCTCTGAGGTCCCAGGTTCAAGTCCCAGCATTGCAAACATGGGAGAAGGATGTGGCAATCCACTCTCGAGGCAATCCTGAAACAGTTAGCCATTGGAAACCCTATAAGGGTCACTATGAGGTGGACATGACTTGATGATTTGTATGATGACCTAATAACAACAACATGTTTAATTGACTATGCAAAGGCATTCGAATGTGTGGATGACAGCAAATTATGGGTAATATTGCAAAGAATGGAAATACCAAAGCACTTAATTGTACTCAGGAGAAATCTATACATGGACCAGGAGGCAGTCATTTGAAGAGAACAAGGAAACACTACCTGGTTTAAAGTAAAAAAAGGTATAGGCTAGGGCTGTATCCTTTCACCATACCTCTTCAGTCTCTATGCTGGCAAATAATCTGAGAAGCTGTACTTTGTGAAGGAAAATATGGCATCAGGATTGGAGGAAGGTTCATTATCAACCTGCATTATCCAGATGACACCACTTTGCTTGCTGAAATTGAAGAGCATTTGAAACATTTATTGATGAAGATCAAATAAGGCAGCCTTCAGTATGGATTGTGCCTCAATATCAAGAAAAAAAATCTTTACAATTGGGCTAATAAGTAACTACATCATAAATGGAAAAAAGATTGAGAATGTGTATTATTTTGCTTTACTTGGTTCTACAGTCAACACCTATGGAAGCAGCAGTTAAGAAATCACAAGATACATTGCATTGGGAAAAGCTGTTGCAAAAGACTTCTTTAAAGTGTTGAAAAATAAAGATGTCACATTAAAGATGGTGTGCCTGACTCATGTAAAGGTATTTTTATTTGTATTATATACTAGTGAACACTGGACATTAAATAAGGGAGACAGGATGCTTTTGAATTTTGGTGCTGGAGACAAATACCGAATATACCATGAACTGCCAAACAAGCCCACAGATCTGTCCTAGAAGTGCAACCAGAGTGCTGTTGGAAGTAAGGATGGCTATACTGTCTTATGTATTTTGGTCATGTTATAAGGATATACCAATCCCTGGAGAAGGACATGATGTTTGGGACAATGACGTGTCAACAAAAAACAAGAAGACCCTTAACTGGATGGATTGAGGCCTTTTCTGCAACAATGGGCTTAAATGTTAAAAAACCACATCCCTGGCCAGTGTGAGGGAGTGTTTCATATTGTTGTACATGGTGTTACTATGAGTTGGACCCAACTGGATGACATCTAACAACTAACAATAAAAAATTCCTATCACTTAGTGAGGTCGTCATTGTGACTTTGTGTTACAATACATTACTCACATATTTGCGGTGATGCTGGTATAAACATACTAGTGTTCTGCTAGTTGTGTAAAATTATGTATAGAATACAATACTAGTTTATGCATTTACTATACTATAATTTTATCATTATTTTAGAGTATACTCATAAAAAAGTTTACTGTAAAACAGTATGTCATGTTATAATGGCACAACTTTATATATGTCCTATTTTCCAAGTTTCTTGATTAGATCATTTTCTAATGTTTTGTTCATCTTGGTCCTACTAATAACAGGCAATATTTTATATGTATAACACATACTGTATTATATATATATGATATGATACATATATGATGCAAATATATGTGATATATGATGCATATATATACATATATATATGATGCAGTATGTGTGTAATAGGTTATACTGTGTAGGTTTGTGTAAGTGCACTCTGTCTTGTTTGTGTAATGATAAAATTGCCTTAAGTAGTAATTTACTTCTGGGGTCACATATGACCCCACACTGCATGTGTATGTCTGTGCCTAGATAAGTGCTACAATGTGCCATGACCAGCATCTGCATAGGCATCTGTCTTGACCCTGTGATACCAGTTAAGGGTTAAGTGATGTATGACTACATATTTTTATTTTTTTATTTTTTATTTTTTATTGGAAAATTTTAATGTACACCTTAATGTGATTCATTCTGACATGCTTTTCATTGTGACATTTCCATACATGCATTTTGTTGTACAGTATTCATATAGGTTCCCCCTCACCCTCTTGTATGCTGCCCCCCCAATCAAAGACTTCTCTATCATTTACTTCTCTTTCTATGGTAATATTTTTCTGTATATCCTTGGGTTCCAGTTCTGTTTAAGACGGAAACTTTTCCTGCAGTAAACTTTGTTTTTACCTTGTCAGAACTATTGCATGTATTTTCTAGACCATTTATAATAACACCATTCTTAGCTTTTTTTGCCTTTTTGATCTGACCTTTGAATAGGATTTTTCCTTCTTGTAATTTTGATTCAGCTCCCACATATGAGTGAGAACATGTGGTGTTTCTCTTTCTGAGCTTGTGTTCGTTCACTTAAAATAATTTTCTCTAATTCCATCCATTTTGCTGCGAATGTCCTTATTTCATGTTCCTTGATTGCTGAGTAGTATTCCACTGTGTATATGTACCATAGTTTTTTTATCCCTTCTTCTGTTGAAGGGCACTTTGGTTGATTCCATATCCTTGCTATTGTGAAAAGTGCTGCATTGAACATGGAAGTGCAGGTATCTCTGTGGTATGATGACCCATCTCCCTTTGGGTAAATTCCCAGTAGTGTTATAGCTGGGTCATAAGGTAGATCTATTTTCAGTTTTTTAAGATACCTCCATATTGATTTCCACAGTAGTTGGACCAATTTACAGCTCCACCAACAATGTAAAAGTGTTCCCTTTTCCCTGCAACCTCGCCAGCATTTATTGTTATTTGTTTTATTGATCTTGGCCATTCTTACTGGTGTAAGGTGAAATCTCAGAATTGTTTTAATTTGCATTTGCCTAATGGCTAGGGATGTTGAGCATTTTTTCATGTGTTTCATGGCTTTACCGACCTCTTCATTCGAGAACGGTCTATTCAGTTCCTTTGCCCACTTGTGTGTTGGGTTATTTGTTTTTTTTGGGAGTTTTTTTCTTGAGTTCTTCATAAATTCTGGTAATTAGACCTTTGTCTGATGTGTAAAATGCAAAGATTTTTTTCCCATTCCATGGGGGTTTCCTTGACTCTGTTAATTGTTTCTTTTGCTGTGCACAAGCTTTTTAATTTCATGTAATCCCATTTATCTATTCTTGTTGCAATTTCTTGAGCAATTGGAGTCCTATTGAGGAAATACTTTCCTATACCTATATGGTGGAGTGTATTGCCTATCTTGCCTTCTATAAGTTTTAAAGTTTCTGGTTTTAAGTTGAGATCTTTTATCCATTTTGAATTAACTCTCGTGTATATTGAGAGATGAGGGTCAGTTTACATTTTTCTGCATATGGATGGCCATGTTTCCCAGCACCATTTATTGAAAAGGCTGTCTTTTTTCCAGTTTATTTGCTTTGCTCCTTTGTCAAAAATCAGGTGGCTATAGGTGTATTGAGGTATTTCTGGGTCTTCTATTCTGTTCCAGATGTCTTCAGGCCTATTTTTGTGCCAGTACCAAGCTGTTTTTGCTACCAGTGCCCTATAGTATAGTTTGAAGTCAGGGATTGTGATTCCACCTGTATTAGTTTTGCAGCTTAAGAGTGTTTTGGCTATACATGGTCTTTTGTGGTTCCATATGAATTTTTGGATCATTTTTTCTATTTCTGTAAAGTCAGTCAGTGGAATTTTAATCGGTATTGCATTAAATCTATAGATTACTTTTGGTAGGATAGCCATTTTTACTATATTAATTCTCCCTATCCAGGAGCAGGGGCTGGGATTTAGCTCAGTTGGTAGAGTGCTGCTCTGCAGTCTCTGAGGTCCCGAGTTCGATTCCCACCACCGCAAAATGGGAGAAGGATGTGGCAATCCACTTCCAAGGCAATCCCAAAACAGTCAGCCATTGAAGACCCTATGAGGGTCGCTATGAGTTGGAGACGACTCGATGGCACCTAACAACAATGACAACAACAACATCCAGGAGCAGCGAAGGTCTTTCCATTTTTCAGTCCTCTGCTATTTCTTTCTTTAATGTTTTGAAATTTTCCTTGTAGAGATCTGAAGGGTCTTTGGTTAGATTGATTCAAAGGTATTTAATTTTCTGGTGGGCTATTATGAGTGGTATTTTTTCTGAAATTTCTTTCTCTTCTTGTTTGCAGTTGGTGTAAAGAAAAGCTATTGATTTTTGTGTGTTAATTTTATTGCCTGCAACTTTGCTGAAAGAAGTAATTAGTTCTAGTAGTTTTCTGGTTGAGTTTTTGGGGTCTTTCAGGTATAGGATCATATCATCTGCAAATAAGGATAATTTGACCTCTTCATTACCAATCTGTATCCCTTTGATTTCTTTCTCTTGTCTGATTGCCCTGGCAAGGACTTCAATTACTATGTTAAATAGATTAGGAGAAAGAGGACATCCTTGTCTTGTTCCAGATCTAAGAGGAAATGGTTTCAGTTTTTCTCCATTTAATATAATGTTGGCTGTAGGTCTGTCATAGATGTCTTTTATGATGTTAAGGTATTTGCCTGTTGCCTATCTTCTCCAGCGTTTTTATCATGAAAAGGTGTTGTACTTTGTTGCAGGCCTTTTCAGCATCAATTGAGATGATCATGGGGTTTTTGTTTGCCAATTTCTTTACATGCTGGATTACATTAATTGATTTCCGTATGTTGAACCAGCCTTGCATCTGTGGTATAAATCCCACTTGGTCATGGTGAATAATCTTTTGACTACATATTGTTATTTGAAAACGGTTGAGAACATAACTATATGTAAAAAAGAAGAGCATGTAATATACTATCTTGTATGTTTAAAACCAGAAGAATTAAGAATATGTATTCATATTTATATTGTGATTTCAGAGGAAATGAATAGAAAAGGTAATTTTGTGGTTGTTGGTGGGTACATGAGGAACAAAGTTTAAAGAGATTATTCATTTTATACCTTCTTATATTGTTTGATATTTGAGGTATTTGATTATATTGTCTACTAAGAACAAAACTAAACTATTTGTAAATGATTTTAATGAAAGTATTTTCCTTCTTTTTTCTTATTAGTAAGCTAAAAAAACTGAGCGAAGACAGTTTGACTAAGCAGCCTGAAGAAGTTTTTGATGTGTTAGAGAAGCTTGGAGAAGGGTAAGTACAAAAAGACCTGAAAGTAGCATTTAGATAATGACAGAATTGTTTAAATTAATCCTTCAACTAGAGTATATATATTTTTCTTCAGTCCATTATCTTTCCCTGCATGGTCCCTTCTGCTTTCATGACCTATATGTTTTTTTTTTTTTTTTTTTTTTTGTGGTATTGGGGGTCGAACCCAGGGCCTCATGCCTGCATACTTTGCAAGTGTTGGACCACTGAGCTGCGCCCCCAGCCCTTTTTTTTTTTTTACTTTTTGAGACAGGGTCTCACTAAGTTATACAGACTGCCTCTGGTCTTGAACTTGCGATCCTCTTGCCTCCGCCTCCCTAGCTGCTGGGATTACAGGTGTGTGCCACCGCGCCCTGCATGACCTATGTGTTTTAATACTGACTGTATATTGAAGTCTAACCTCCCTATATGAGAGAAAACAGGCAATGTTTCTCTTTCTGGGTCTGGTTTATTTTGCTTAAAATGATTCTCTCTAGTTCCCACCATTTTCCAGCAAATGCCATAATTCTGTCCTTCCTTATGACTGAATAAAACTCCATGGTGTATGTATACCACAATTTCCTTATCTACTCATCCATTGATGGACACTTAGGTTGATTCCATATCTTGGCTATTGTGAATAACATCACAACAAATATGGATGAGCAGTTATCTCTGTGATATCCTGATTTACATTCCTTTGGATAAAAAGCCAGGAGTGAGATAGCCAGGCCATATGGTAGGTCTAGTTTTAGTTTGTTGAGGAAACTCCAAACTAATTTCCACTGTGTCTGCACCAATCTACATTCCCACCAGCAGTGTAACAGGGTTCCTTTCTCCCCAGCATTTATTTTTGTTTGTTTCTTGATGCTAGCCATTCTGACTGGGGTGAGATGATATCTCAATGTATTTTTAATTTTCATTTCCCCGATGGCTAAGGATGTTGAGGATTTGTTCATATGATTGTTAGTCATTTGTGTTTCTTCTTTTGAGAAGTTTCTGTTTGGTTCATTTGCTTGTTTTTTAATTGGACACTTTGTGGTTTTGGTGTTTAGTTTTTTGAGCTCGTTTTATATTCTACGGTTAATCCCCTGTCTGATGTATAGCTGACAAAAGATTTTCTCCCATTCTGTAGAGTGTCTGTTCATTCTGATAAGCATGTCCTTTGCTCTACAAAAGCTTTTTAATTGAATGCAGTCCCATTTGTCAATTCTTGCTGTTGTTTCCTGTGCTACTGGAGTCGTACTCAGAAAGTCCTTGCCTATGCCTGTGTCTTGAAGTGTTTTCCTCTATCACTTTCAAAGTTTCAGGTTTTCCATTAAGGTCTTTGATCCATTTTGAACTAATTTTTGTATAAGGTGAGAGAGAGGGATCTAGTTTCAGTCTTATACATGAAGAAATCCAGTTGCCCTGGTACCATTTGTTAAAGAGGGTATCTTCTCTCCCAACTTATATTTTTGGCATCTTTGTCGAATATCAGGTGGCTCTAGCTACATGGAGTTATTTCTGGATCCTCTGTTCTGTTCCATTGGTCTACATGTCTGTTTTTGTGCCAGTTCCATGCAGTTTTTGTTACTATGACTTTATAATATAACTTGAAAGCAGGAATTGTGATGCCCCGTGTGCTGTTCTTTCTGCTCAGGATTCCTTTCGCGATTCAGGATCTTTTGTGCTTCCATATCAATTTTAGGATTCTTTCTCTATTTTTGAGAAGAATGTCACTGAGATTTTGATTTTCAAGGTATTCCCTAATGATTTTCTGGATTTCATTGGTATTTGTTGTAATGTTCTTTTTTTCATCTCTAACTTTATTAATTTGAGTCTTCTCTCTCTTTCCTGTGTTTAGTTTGGCTAAGGGTTTGTAAGTCTTGTTTATCTTTATAAAGAACTAGCTCTTAGTTTTGTCAATTCTTTTTATTCTTTTCGTCTCCTTTACATTTATTTCTGCTCTGGTCTTTACTGTTTCTTTTCATCTACTGGTTTAGGTTTTGTTTGTTTTTCTTTTCCTAAGCACTTGAGGTGCATCATTAAGTTGTTTGAGCCTAGTCTGATTTTTTAATGTAAGTGCTCATAGCTATAAACTTCTCTCTTAGAACCATTTTTGCTGTATCCCAAAGGTTCTGGTAGGTTGTGTTTTCATTTTCACTTAATTCTAAGAATTTTAAAATTTCCTGTCTGATTTCTTCAAGTACCCATTGATCATTCAAGAGTGTTTTGTTCAATCTCCATGTATTTGTATTGTTTCTGTAATTTCTCTTGCTGTTCATTTCTAGTTTTATTCCATTATGATGTGATAAGATACATGAAATTATTTTAATTTTTCTGTATTTTCTAAGACATGATTTATGGCCTGAAATGTGATTTATTTTAGAGAAAGTTCCATGGGCTACCAAGAATGTGTACTCTGTAGCTTTTGGGTGGAATATTCTGTAGATGTCTATTAAATCCATTTGACCTATTGTAGTGTTTGACTCCGAAGTTCCTGTGTGGATTTTTTTTTTTGTCGGAATGTTCTACGTGTTGATGACATTGGGGTACTGAAGTCACCTACTACTATTGTATCTGGACCTCTCTGTCCCTTTAAACCCAGTATTTTATTATTATTATTTTTTAATGAAGTTGGGTGCACTGATGTTCTGTGTATATATACTTTCAATTGTTATACCTTCTTGATCAATTGTTCCCTTTTTTAGTATGTAGTGACCTTCTTTGTCTCTTTGGACTAGTTTTAACTTGATCTCTGATATAAGGATGGTTGCTACTCCTTTTGCTTTCTTTTTTCTTTTTTCTTTTTGGCTTTCCCTTGCTTGGTATATCAGTGTCCATCCTTTCACTTTGAGTATGGGGCTGGGGTTTAGCTCAGTTGGTAGAGCACTGCTTTGCATTCTCTGAGGACCTGAGTTTGACCTCTAGCACTGCAAAAATGGGGGGATGTGTCAATCCACCCCTGAAGCAATTGAAAACCCTATGAGGGTTGCTATGAATCGGACCCGACTAGATGGCACCTAACAAAAACAACAACAGACTTTTAGTTTGTGGGTGTCCTTGTCAGCGAGATGTGTTTCTTGCAGACAACAAATTGTTGGGTCTTATTTTTAATCCATTTTGCTACCCTGTGTCTTTTAATCAGAGAACTAAGACCATTTATATTTAGGGTTATTATTGAGAGAGGTTGTCTGGTTCTTATAACTGTGTTAACTGTTTTCCTGGTTGGGTCATATATACTTTGTTCTTTTCCTTCTCTCTTATTTATATTCAGGTTTTTCTGGTTTTTTGAGTCAGATATGACTGATTCTTTCCTAGCTCTCTTTAGTTTGTCTCTTGCTCCCATGAAGTTTATTCTTTCTTGTGCTCTTGTGGTGGAGACTGTCTTTCGTCCTCCTGTATGTGAAGGATTCCTTAAAGTATCTTCTGCAATTCTGGCTTGGTGGTCATGTATTGCTTCAGTGTGTGCTTGTCTTGGAATGTCTGTATTTATCCATCAATTTTAATGATAACTTTGATGGGTATAATAATCTTGTTTGGCAATTATGTATTTTCAGGGCTTGAAAAATATCATTCCATGCTTTTCTAGATTTTAGTGTGTGTGCTGAGAGGTCTGATGTAATTCTGATGAGTTTTCCTTTGTTGGTGAGCTGATGTTTTTCTCTTGTAGCTTTTAATACTATTTGTTTTGTAACTTTGGCATTTTAATTATTATATGTCATGAGGGTTTTTTTTTCTGTTTTTTTTTTTTTTGTTGTTGTTGTTTGGTGTTCTGAAGGCCTCTTGTGGTTGGATGTCCATTTCTTTTCTAAGATTTGGGAAATTTTCTGCTGTAATTTCACCGAATAAGTTTTTATTTCGGCTCCTTCTTCTGACACATGGATTCTTGGGTTTGGTTTCTTGATCATGTCCCAAAATTCTTGAAAATATATTTTTTCTGTGTAGATATCTAGATGTATTTCCTCAACCTTGTTTTGTATCCCTGATATTATATCTACTGCTTTATCTAGTCTATTAGTGATGCTTTCCACTCTGATTTTTACTTGGTTTATTGAGTCCTTCACTTGGAACATTTGTTTTTTTTTTTTCCAAATCTTAATTTCCTTGTTGAATTTTTCATCCATTGTTAACTTTGTCTTCTACCCTGATGACCTTCACTTATACACTATATTAATTTCTTTACTTCATTCATTTGCTTGTTTGTGTCCTCTCTGAAGTCACTGATCATTTTTACAAGTAGAGTTTTAAATTCTTTGTCTGATATTTCTACTATTTCAGAATCACTAGATTCAGTGATTAGATTCATGATTCTTTAATCATGGTCTTTTGGAGGCGATATGTTGCCTTGCTTTTTCATGTTTCTGATTTGTGATTTGTGCATCTGTAGGGGTGGATATTATTTCCTGCTTTATTTGGGGGTCTTTTTAGTGAGTGACTTTCTTTTGAGATCACAATCTCCAGTGGCACTCCCAGAGAGGAAGACAAACCACTATAACACATACAATACCTGACATAATCATATATAGAAATATACTTAAAATCACTTAAAGCCAAATTGGTGTGTCACCAATGCCTACAGATCAAACAATGGCAATAATAACAGATTAAACTATGAAGTTACAACATATTTAAGGTGAAAGAATAAATAGTATTATTGTTGTTAGGTGCCGTCAAGTCAGGTCCAACTCATCGCGACCCTGTGTACAACAGAATGAAACATTCCCCATTTCTGTGCCAGGCACATGATCTTATTTATGTTTAGGTCCATTATGGCAGACACTGTGCCAATCCATCTAGTTGAGGGTTTTTCCTTTTTTGCTTTGATCTGCCATTCTCCCAAATATGATGTCCTTCTTCAGGGATTGGTCCCTCCTGACTACATGTCCAAAATACAAAAGATGTAGTCTAGCCATTGTTGTTTCCAAGGAGCACTCTGGTTGTATTTCTTCTATGACATATCTGTTCGTTCTTTTGGCAGTCCGTGGTATATTCAGTATTCTTCTCTAGCACCATAATTCAAAAGTATCAATTCTTCTGTCTCCCTTGTTTAAAGTCTAGCTTTCACAGCCGTATGATGTGAGTGGAAATACTATGGCATGAGTTAAGCACACCTTTGTCTTCAATGTGACATCTTTACTTTTCAATACTTTAAAGAGGACTTTTGCCACAACTTTTCCCAGTGCAGTGCCTGCAATAAAAAGGGGGGGAGGATCAGAGAAAAAGGAGTTGGAAAATGCCTTTAGGGTAAGGTTCTTGAAAGGAAAAACAAGATCTAGAAAGGAAATGGATGTTAGAAAGAGGGAGGAAAAGGAGCAAAAGATTAAAAAAATGATTGTATGGTAAAGAAGAAGATATATAAGCAGAATTTGGTAAACATAAGCTTAGCAATTGAAAGTAGTAAACAGATTTAAATTATAAATAGAAAAATATGCAGAAAAAATTAAAAGAAAAACGGTAAAAATTACATTAGAAAAATGAGCAGTGAGTTAATGAAAATTAACAATGAAGAGAGGGAAGAATAGATAAAAAAAAAGAAAAGGAAAAAAAAGGAGAGTCAAACACTGACTTGCTCCTCTGTAGTCCCAGCATCTCTGGGAACTAAAGCAGGAAGATCTTGAGCCCCAGTGCAGAGGCATCCTGCATAATTCAATGTGATCCCATCTCCAAGCAAATATAAGATCCATTAATTTGGCCTCTGCTAGGAGTTAGGGCAGTAGGGAGAGATGGTACAACAGGAAGCCAGAGAGAGATTTAGGTGTCAGGCTTGCTTTTTGTAGCAACTTAATCCCTTGAGACCTAACTCAGTATAAGAGACCAGCATTCATTCCTTCAGAGTGCAGTATTCCCAGTGACGTTAATTACCTTGTACTAAGCCCTGCCTCTTTAAGTTTCCACTACCTCCCAGTGCTGGGACATTGGGGAATCAAGCCTCTAACACATGAACCCTTGGGGTCATACTCAAACCATATCTAATCCTTGGCCCGTGTTCTTTAACATTCTGTTGGTTAAAGTTTGCAAATTTTTACAACTTTTTTTGGTGTGAGTAGTAGCTGTTCTTAGATTAAATTTATACTCATCTCTCTAGTGTCTGTAGGGATTGGAGTATAATTATTTGTAATTATGGGTCTGGAAGCAGCAAGAGGTTGTGGTGGAGTGGTACAGGATCTACATTCTTCTCAAAAGTGACTACTTAACATGAGGTCATTACAGAGTCTTCAGGCATTATGGGGCTAATTTTCTCACAGAGAGGAGGGCAGGGCCATTTTTTTTTTTGCTAGGAAGGGAGGCTTGATGGGGTTCAGGGGTTCAGGATACTCGATTAATAAGAATGCTTAAATATCCCAATACCAATTCCCTGGGTACCTGGGTACCTGTCTTTACTCTTAAATGCCTTAATTTTAACCTAACAGACTAATTGATGTTATGAATTCAATTTGCAATACAATTGATTTAGCAAGCTTACATAGGTAGTTTGCTTTTCAGAAGTCTCAATCCTGTGTGTATAGGATTTAGAAATTCTTTTGGAACATTCAGAAATTTTCTGGTTCTCTTCCTATTGAATAAGAAATTTAAACCCTAAGCTTATTATGTCTGTTGTATCAATTTTCCTGTGCAGGCAGAGGCAGCAGCCCATTCTATATAGCCCTTGTACTCTGTTTTCATCATGCAGCCTATTGATGCAGTAACTTGATCTGCCAAAGGTTTGCCTAGAATCCAGGCAACTAAAGGTGGTAATTTAAATGACTTTTCCTACTGATTGCCAAGATTATCAGTATTCTGTTTGTCACCCTGTTTGTCACCTGTCTTCAAATTTAAGAAATAATTAATTCAGGATTCCCATATTTAAAGTTATTTGTCTTAGAGCCAATTCTTTCACCAAAGCTGTATGGTCACAGGTTGTGGCCAAGAAGAGAGAAAGCCACTGTATGTACTTTGGGTACAAACAATTTAGTATAAAATTAGGAAATCAAATGAATTGTGTAAGTCGGGGATACAAAGGTCCTGGAAGCTATTGTGAAAAGTTGGAGAAGCCAACACTGCAGATGTCAAACTATAGCACAGAGGTGGAAGTTTCTTAGTAATATGCGGGAATCCTGAAGAATCTTTGAGAAACACTCACCAACTATTTCAGTTTGCAGCAGTGTAATGGTAATCAGAAGCTCAGCTGGAAGCCGCTGTGCATGTCATGTCTGCTGATGCATTAGTTACAAATACATCTCTGGAGAATAATGGTTTCTCAACTCTTTTCATTCAGATTTCATGCATATTCTTCTCACTGGCAAAACTAATTTAAAAAAAAATTTTTTTTGAGACAGTTTCTTGCTGTGTAGCACAGGTTGGCCTGGAACTTGCTGCATAGCCCAGGCTGGCCTCGAACTTGCAGTCTTCATGCCTCTGGTTCTGGAGTGCTGCAGTTACAGGTGTGTGCCACCATGCCTGATTTATCGGCAAATTCTTTTTTTTTTTTTATTTTATTTTTTTTTATTTCATATATTTTATTAGAAATTTTTAATGTACATCATAATGTGATTCATTTTGACATGCTTTTCGTTGTGACAATTTTCATATATGCAATTTGATAACCATTATTCATATAGGTTACCCCTTACCCTCCTCTGTGTTTCCCCCCTCCCCCCTTCCTATCTAAGTTTCCCATCCAAGTCTTCTCTATCTTTTACTATATAGTATTTTTCTATATGTCCTTGGGTTCCACTTCTGTTTAAGATAGAAACTTTTCCTGTAGTGGTCTTTGTTTCTATCTTGTTAGAACAATTACATGTGATTTTTAGTCCATTTGTATTGACCTCATTCTTATCT